>JAMKCH010043370.1:0-29223 GCA_023653785.1 Ophioderma brevispina
CACCCAAAGACAACATATTTTTTTTAAGTTTTTTTGGCAACTTTTTGAAATGTCACTCAAAGACCCCTATTTTGGGTGAAATGTTTTTTTCAAAAAGACCCCATTTGGAAAATCTTTGCCATTTGTCACCTGAAAACACCTTAAGTTTGGGACACTTTTGGCTGTCTCTCAACCAAAGACCCCCCAATTTTTTTTAGTCCTCTGGGTCACTGAATGCCCCTGCGTGTTTCGAAGTGCCAAGGCGCTTAACAACAACCCATATTCATTTCATAAGTGATTGCTCCAGCGGGAAACTGATGTTGCGTGAAGAGTTAACTGAATCGAGTGCCCGATTCTTCACCGTTGTAGGCAAACTATGAGTCCGGAGGACTATTATTTCCTGCCACATCAGTTGTAGAGAGAGCCCTAGCTTAAACATTGCCATTCTTCTCTGTTCTTTTCTCAATCCCCTCCCTCTCCCCTGTTCTCCCCTTCTCCTTCTTTCATGAGAGAGTGTGGCCCAACTGGTTAGGGTATTTGCCTTTGGTACAGGAGGTCCTCGGTTTGAGTCCCGGTAGGGCCACTTGCTGGGATATAAATACGGAAATCCAAATTAATTGATGTGTATAGAAACTATTTGATTAAACTGGAATTTTCCGCTCTGACATATTCAGTTGGACTTGGGCTAATGGACATATGAGAATAAATCCCGTCCTTTGGTAGGACGTTAGGCCATAGTCCCAGGCGCATGGGAGAATTAAGCTGTACATGAATCGCCTCGCCGCAGTTTCCATAGAGAGGATGAAACCGGGATGTTCCAAGTCATTTCTGGAACCTGGGCAGCAATGAAAGCAGTGTCTGAACACTGATGATCTACCCAAGCTAATAGACATAACTAAAAAAATATAAATGCAGAGGGGCCTTCAAGTCCAATCCTCTCTTCTCCTTTCTCCCGAACTTACAACCAAAAAAAATTATATTTTTGTATCATCTGACTGTTTGGCCTAAGTATAGTTGTGTTCCTTATCTCAACCAGCAATTTGGGGGGGCAGTTTCTGCCTCCGCCCCCCCCCAGTATCCTCGTAAAGGCAGATTGATGAACGATCAGTGTTAGGTATGGCGTTCCACTGGAAGTCGTTAATTAATGGGGATACATGAACGCGCTGTCTGTAGACTGCATAAACAAACCTCGCAGCACTCCTCTTTGTCGGGGACGAACGGGCGAGAAGTACGCTTGTGCTTTAACTAACAACTTGTTAACAAAGGCACAAGGTGATAGAGTTCTTCGTAACAAACTGGCCTTTCTTCTTTTTTAATTACTCCGGTGCAATGATCATCCAACTAGATCGTGCGATTATAGTGACACCTAGGGAGTTGTGGCTTGTGACTCTATTTATTGCTTTTCCCATTAGAGTATATTGATAAACTTGGGGGCTGCGTGTTTTACGTTTTATATTTACATGTGATGGTTAGAACTTGATCATTTTTTTTTCACATTAAAAAGTTCACTGCAAGCCACATCTTGGACCAAGTAGCCAGTGTATCCAGGTCTTTTTGGAGAATCTTTTGGTATGGCTCTTAATCATCCTATACCGGATGCTATCATCTGCCAACAATTTGTTCTTGAATAAATATGCTCTTAAAATCGTTTTATAGAATAGTTATCGTTTCCTAGAACTAAGAAGCCTAGGGACACCAGAAGTTACATTTACCCAGACTGTAACTTCCAAACTTACTAATTAGCACGTTAATGTTTATTGGATATATCATGATGACACAAGTTTGATTTAGTCCAAGCTACTTCATTGTCGCATTAATTCGCTAACATTATCCCTTCAGAATCATATATTATAGTGGACGATACTTTCAAAAAAACAATAAATGATTATTTGATCATAAATTTTCCTGTAATGTTTGAACTGGACGTTCTGATGCACTTGTCTTTTTACTCAAGGTGCAATATCACGTGATTCCAATCCCAATGCAAGCCTTCTTTATTTGACTTGATATCAGAAACGACCGCTTTGAAACAACCGTATCCAGTTATAATTAAAGTGACCTTGTTTTGAACACAAGTTTCGTTCAGGTTTGTCTCCAATATACCTACTTGTACGTACACCTTCCGTTGAAATCGTAACCAAAACAAACCCGATTCAGAAGGGGCTTCGCAAACTTGTCATAACTTTTCGACAAAATCCAATTACAGCCAAACAAAAAGCTTGTTACAGAGTGAGATTGTGCCAATTAATCGTGATTATTATTGTCTCAGAAAAAATCGCTTTAAAAAATCCTGCGTTTGATACACGCGATGCCCCCTTTCCCATAGGAAGAACGGGTAAATTAGATTTAAGAAAAATATAGTTGTCCGCAGCCGCGGATGTAGTTTCGTGTAATAAATAATTCCAAATCAGAAATCAGTCGTCAAAACTGTGTTTCATTTGATATTTTTTTTGTTTTATTTGGCAGAATAATAAACATCAAATACAACGGCTAATTTTGAAAACTCTAGTGATTTATATGGGTCTACCCTTGGTTTGGTAATGGAAAACCTTACCTATTTCTTGGATTAAAATATGCTTCAATATACCCATTTTTCCTAAGGCACACTTATTTTTTTGTAGACTAATGTGACCAATTTTTAGGTTCCTCATAAATAACCACCATTGGGATCGATTTGAACGAAATGAAACCGACTTTTCCAACTTTTAATGCCATATGTAAAGAATCGGTATCGCCTTCTTAAATGTGATCTTTAAACTATGCGGTTGGCTTGGATTAACTCACTTTAACAACAGGTAGTGTTTACAGCGGTATCTACTACGAAATTAAACATATCACGTTGATATCGGCGTTTTATGAGAAACGTGAAATGAATAATACCCGATCTATTTAGGCACGTCACTGACGTTTCAATTATTTATTGCTCACCTTTTTCATAGTATCCTATTTTAATTCTCATCCATTTTTTATTATGAACATACCCAGTTTTTATTCTGCCAGCATCGGGTAGACTGGTAGTTCCATTCTGGCCAATAGCCATCATTGAAACTACCGATTACATGTTTGTACTACAGCACGTGTATTATACTAAATGACATTTTCCCATCAACAAAAATGGACATTATTAGACGAATATGCTCAAGTGATGGAAACACGAAAAGTTAACTTGAATAAAATGCCGTAAGTCTATACGAAGTTTGTTTTATTGTTCAGTTATAACGTATAATGTCTCTATAAGTTTCTAACATTATAGCATCAAAGAGGACACTCAAACAAATGTTTTCCTTATTTCTGTCGAACGAGTGAACTTGCTAAAAAACACTAAATAAGATAACCCGCGAGGGGACTAAGGCTGGCCCGAATCTTTTCAAGGTAAGATCATTGTTTAGGTCGTCGTCAGATCTAGGTGCTAGGCTACGATTATTGTGCTAATGCTCCTCTTAAGAGCTACAGGAGAATGACCTTCACATAATTTCAAATCAAAAATGTTAACTTTTCATTTGGCTCTGATTGCGCTATCTTGAAGACGTGCTAGGATCATGAAACTAGTTTGATAGATGGTCCTCTTCGAGTGTCTGAGCGAGTTCGGTGAAGAATGATTTTGATCCTAATTAAAACGTCAATTTTCCATTTTTATATTCTTGCACTCGGTAGTCATGAGTCCATGATCTACTAGGGTCATAAAACCTTTGTTGAATAAATACCCTCTTACGGGTTATAATCGAATTTTTCAGCAGCAAATGACCTTTGACCTAAATTTTCGTAACACCCCATAAGAATCACTTTTCACATTGAAACTGCACTCTATATCTACGAACTAATATTGGCTTGGATCAACTGAAACATGTGTGACTCATAAAAAGAAATCCTACTCTGCTCTTTTTTCCTTCCCTTTCCGTTAAGACAGCCTGGACCGCATTCTCTCGGTTATATCAGTTAATCACCACCAGTATAGTAATTCCTGTATTTCATGTAGTTCCCCGCATACTTCGTATTCTTCTTCTCATGCCAGCACCAACCATATTCCGTACTACCACTCACACTATCGCCGTGAACGTAATATCAATGACCATGGTTATAGCAATTACTATACCGCACATTTTTTGGGAAGAGCGTCCCCCCAAATTTTTCCAAATATTTTGAGATTTTTTGCACAGTTGCACTGGTATTGGCTGTAAACTATACCTGTTAAAGCTAGAACTCGAAATGTTCCGAGTCTCAAAAGAAGAAATTTTATAATAATATCGGAGATCTCCGATAGATATTTCGACGGCTGCTGGAATAACCGGGAAATTGCTCCATGTACGTGTCGACGCTTCATCCTTAGTTTGTTCCGCGATTCAGGAATTCACGTTGAATGTAATTTGTCGTGAGGTTGGCACGATTTCATTTATTGTGACGGCCAATTTGAGTTTCCCGCTCCGCGCGTTAAATTACAATTGGGGATCCGATTCTAATTACAAAATCGCTTCTTTTCTGACAAATACCGTTTTTTAAGCATTGTCCTTCGCAGGTAAGTTACTAAACAATACCGACACAACTGTGGTAAAATCATAATCTCAGGCTACGGGTATTCCGGTTTTTCCCTCCTGCTTCTAAACTGGGTTTGCTTCTTCACCAACAACATCATAATATATAATGTAATAACATAGAGTAATTTACTATGTACTCAAGTTATTGCCCTAGCGCAATGCCTACAAATGAATGCACGACAATGACTCAAGATTCGGTTTGAACTTCTAATACTTACCCACAAAAAAAAACAGAAAGAAAAAAACCCACCCCTCTTTGATTTTTTAAAGAGTAATTAGGTTTGTCACGCACACCTATTCCTTTCATCCTTGTGCACATTCCCTTGGGTGTTGACAACACTGGACTGATATTTGTTTGTACATAATTCAATTTGTGGTATGTATGTTTGCTATATATTTGTACCTTTTAGATATTTTTAACTGAGCCCAAAATATTTTCTCTCTCTCCGTTCTCTCTCTCTCTCCCGTTTCTCTCTCTCGTCCCTCTCTTCTCCCCTCAACCGTTCTTTTTCCTTAAATTTCTTGTGGTAATCTAAACACAAGTCTAGCCACAACAGGTAATTGTAATATTACAGTGACTTGGGTGTTGGTTTTTTTTTAGGCTTAAATGGTGTGCGTGTGCGTGTACTGTGTATATATATGTTGGGGTGTTGGTGTGTGGTGTGTTGAGTGTGTGCGTGTTTTGCGTGTGTGAGTGTGTTGTTTGTATGTGTATGTATGGGAGGGTAGTAAAACAATTTCTGCATTCGCACATTGTTATTAAGATTTTCGTTTTGTCTTTCACTCTTGAATCAATTAATTCTCCCATTCAGGTAATTGCACCCACTCTCTAATTTTTTATAACCCTACTTTTTCAACCCCCGTATTTTTCAATAAATCACCGTCAGTGTTTGTTGCCAGGGTTCGTTATCTCAAACTGTAATAATATACGGGCTTTTAATATTCGAAAACCATCTTCACTTCGCTTTTTGGAATAGAGAACGTTGTTGTGTCGAATAACGCGAACGGAACGTACGGATTATTTTTAGAAGTATCAAACCTCTTTTTGATAAAAACGATCCATCTAATGATATTTTCAAGTGTTGTATCCTATCAATGTTATTATCTTTCTGTTTCATTGGCAAAGTCCCTTTTAATTATTATCGCCTTTGAAAAAATGTAAGGTTAAAAAACCTACGCGTTACTGTGGAACACGTTAATTATAACACGGCTATGTCTAGCTTAATTTTCTTCAAGTTTCCTTAACTTATTAACCCCAGTATCCGTCTCAATTCCGGGTTATGTACTTTATTATCTTTTTGACTCAAAGAACTTAAATTTGGTGTGGACACGTTGTTGCTACCTTGCATCGATACTCGCAGCTACTCTTTTTCTTCTATCGTCAGTACTCCGGCGAGTACCGGTGTCTGAGGTAAATCACCTTTCTGGGGCGTTTAGTGGTTTGTCTCCTTGCAGTATTTAATTTTTTTATATGATATACTCCGTATTCCCCGCTGAAGTGATTAATGCAATTGACTTTGAATAGTTCCGTAAAGAGCACTACCCGATCCTCAGCCTCCATGCACCCCACCTTTCCCCCATGCACCATCAAACCCGATATTTTGGTACCATTATAAACGCGTGTCTTTTTTCTCATCTCATCTCTTGCAAAATTTATGACTGACTTCTTTCCCCTTATGTTTGCTACGGCTAAAATAATTGTTTGGCTTTTACCGCAACCAAAATAGATTGTGCAGCACTCTATGGGCTATGATAAATAGGCAAAATACCAACCGCTCCACAATAAAATGATACGTCGGATTGAAATTGTGGATTTAAAGTATTTTGTGACGGCCTTCCATGATTTTTAATTTAGATAAATATATGTTTTATTAATCGAATGGGAGTACCTTTAAATATATAAGTCGGATATCGACTTCACACACAGCTGAGGTTTCACATTAGCGTTTCGATTTTGAAACCCAGAGACCTGCACTAGTTCATGGTATGTTTGTGTTTTATGTTTTTTCAACAAACATAGACTAAATACATTATTGAATTTTGGACCAAATGACCACTTTAAACATTTCAAACCCATTTCGAATCTTATTGGCTATTGTATTATACTAATCTATAGATAAATACATTTTAAACCTTAGGAGTAGCTTACCACCCCCTTTTTATACATGTTCCACAAGTTACTTTTGGTAAACTTTTAATATATTACTTTTGAAGAATTTCACATTATATTTAACACTAAAATGTTCTTTTTGCAATTTGCGTTTGGAATTAAATGTTTTCTCATTTATTTTGGAGAACAATGTTTTTTTTTTTGCAATTAGTTGGTTGAAGGCATTATTTGTCCTAATTTACGTGACCTATGGGGCAAGGCAAGTAATCTGTCAGGAAATCTACCATCAAAATCTATAAACGTCCTATAGAGTAGTTGGTGACGATTGTAATAAAGTTAAACCATCTGAATTTGCTCTTACTATAACCGTAATATACCTCGGACAGTTATCAATGTGTTTTGGTGGTCCACTGAAAAAGGACGGGTGAATTAATTGAATTCAGATAGTATTTGGAATTTGGAATCTTCGTTCAAAAATGGGGATTTCATGTTCAATATCGATATGTGGCTGACTTGTTAGATACAAGAAATCCGAATGCTTGCACCTGCAATGTGGAAGGATGCCAGGAAGCGAGGACACAATAGCGAAAAATCAATCATGATTACAAGTTCTGTTCAACAGCGTTTGCGGAATATAAGAGAGAGGTCAATTTTCCTAATTCAGAGTTCCGTTACAACATTTAATCACAACTTCGAAATATTTTGCTTCTGAAGATAAATTAAGAAGTAATAGTTTTTTTGCAATACATGGTTAGTAAGATCAGCCTTATAGCAGTAGCACTGCATCAGTAGTCCTTGTTCAAGGCAGTCTGAATTCCTGATATAATCGCCAGCGAACTAACCGTGAAGTCTGAAGCATAAGAAGTAATTTTGACAAACGCATTGAAATCATAGGCATAGCTATTGTTTATATCCGATTCCACCACAGGTTGGTCTGCGGTTTAGCTCGCATCGCTGTCCCAGAAATCTGTGTTCCAGATTGTACTGCCGGTTTTTTTTTTTAAATGTATTTCAAGAATTTTTTTCGTGATTGCGAAAATTTTCTTCGCGGGGGGTATTCTTTTTTTTTTTTCCATATTTGGCGTTATGAGTTATTTGAATAATGTTGCCAATCAATGATGCTCTATTCCCTAACTGACATGTACGGGCCGACGTTGTTGCCTCAATGAGCACGAGCTATTGTGTGTCATTTGTACTCGCAGTTACGTAATTGGCTAGTGCCATCAAATTGTATTAATTCCAGCATCTGCAGAATGAACAAGACGCGAGGCTCCGCCTCGCTGGTGAGCGATTCGAACTATGTGCGACTGAGTAAAAATAGGCTTCCGTTTGCCTCCAAACATCAAAGCCGATGATAGCGCTAGCCTTGGTTCTCCGAAACAGAACTACCGTAAAGCATAGTAATTTTGACCAAACGTATTGAAATCATAGGCATAGCTATTTCTAGTATCCGGATTCCAACACAGGTGTCTGCGGTTTAGCTCGCCAGCTCTGTCAGACAACCTTGTTCAGATTGTACTGCCGGCTTTTATGTATTTCAAGAAATTCTTTTCGTGATTGCGAAAATTTTCTTCGCGGGGGGTTGCTTTTCCATATATGGGCGTTTATGAGTTATTTGAATATATGTGGTCAATCAATGATGCTATATTCCTTACTGGCATATACGGGCGACGTTGTTGCCCAATGAGTACGAGCTATTATGCGTCATTTGTACTCGGCAAAATTCCCGGTTTTGAGGCAGATTTTCCCGGTTTGAGGTAGTTTGGAGGCAGATTTTTCTCGTTGGAGGTGAGAATTTCCCAGTGAGCAGGCAAAAAAGAGCTGATTTAGCATGATTTTTCAGCTTTTTTCCCTGTCAAAGCTCTCTGCGGTCGCAACCTTTCCCCCTGCCCTCCCCCACCCAACCCACTCGCCTGTTACGGTATTGATGACTGAGTAAATAATACCCGAGACCTTGCCATAGTAATAAAGCTAGGTGTGTAATCATATTAATTTTAGATTATATACACAATGGATTAACATTCTACCTTTTAAAGCATGATCATTGGAGCAATGCCATTTACTGCAACTTTTTTTATTGACACTTTTTTCATTCAAATGAGGTCCGTGTTGGTATGCGTGATTGGATTTCTATAATTTTCTCACAAGATGGGCAGAAGAGCATCCTCTTTCATTTTCATTTGGGATTTTGTTGAAATCATGCGTTTCTATTTCATTAATTAAGAATAACGTTGGGGGGGTGAACTTAGAACTTGTGATACCTGTATATAAAGTTAGAAGGGCTACGTCGGCATGTGTTGTAAAGTTCCATAATCTGGTGACCAAATCGGATGTAGTCGTATGCCGTGAAAAGTTTTTTTTTTTTTTTTTTTTCGGTCGCAACCTTTCCCCCTGCCCTCCCCCACCCAACCCACTCGCCTGTTACGGTATTGATGACTGAGTAAATAATACCCGAGACCTTGCCATAGTAATAAAGCTAGGTGTGTAATCATATTAATTTTAGATTATATACACAATGGATTAACATTCTACCTTTTAAAGCATGATCATTGGAGCAATGCTATTTACTGCAACTTTTTTTATTGACACTTTTTTTTCATTCAAATGGGGTCCGTGTTGGTATGCGTGATTGGATTTCTATCATTTTCTCACAAGATGGGCAGAAGAGCATCCTCTTTCATTTTCATTTGGCCAAAAATTTAACGCTATGTCCTTGACCATAACAAATACACAATCGGCTCTTCATCAGCAATCAGTGCCTTGGGCCCACCAAGACTCGTTTCTGAATAGAAAAACACAGTTTTCTATCCTAGGCAGACGAGTCCTGCGATGAAATGATGCAGTAAATGCTGGATGATAAAAAGCGTATTCCAAGTTCAGAGACATCTGAAATGTCTAATTACGCGTTTCCATTGCATGATAAAACAGCACAAAACAGCAATTAAAAGGTTGTTTCCAAGTTATCACGTGATCTGTTTCTTATCAATAAATTTCCTGAGTCCAACGGTGATGGACGTGCCCCATCTTCAATTGACTTTATCTCATTTCCAGTCGATACAACCACTCTGATTTTCGCCCTAAACATTTATAGTAGACCCTGACGAACCCGTACAATTCGTTTAGCGACTATTTTGCAGCCATTTTTACGTTCCTGTGCCTGTATTCTTTCTGGAGTACAATCGACAAGTTATCATTTGCGAGCTCCTATAACACGCCATATTTAGGGAACATGACAATCAAATCAAATCAAACATTTTTCGTACTATTTGAATCTGCGAAACAGCATATGTTTAAAAATCATATACGTTGACATAATTACCTAATGTATAGTCAAGAACTCCTGTACAATCATAAAATCAATTTTGTATATAATTTTTTTTTCTGCATGTTGCAATACTTTTGCCGAGTGTGTGTACAATATATCCCTTATATCCCAAAATGCCATTTTTTGCCAGTTTAAAAAAAACACGGAGCGGACCACTGCCTTGTGTTTAGGGGAAAGTGCTCCTAGATCTAACAACACAAATAACGCTACCTCCCTTTTTGGCGGCGATCGTCAGGTTGGTAGTCATTTTCATCTAGGAACGTAAGAGATATACAAAGTATACTTTTTGAGAGTTTACATCATGTTTTATAATGCAACGAGCCAATCGGAGATACTGGTGGTACACCTCAGGGGACTTAGGCTTGGTTGTCAGTTGACAAAATGAGCTGGTTAGCGGAAACGTGACTGTGGTTCCAAGTGGCAGTGAAACCTCATAGGTGAATTGCCCTTTGCAAAATTTTGCGTAGTACAGGTGCGATTTTGTGTTTGAAGAAGAGTGATAAAAGCGAGGTTATATTGCAAATGAGATATGAAACCCGTAAGGCTTCATAAGAGAAGGGTGACATCAGGGTATGCTGGCCTGCAAGGCATGGTGCGGATATCTGCCCTTGAAAGCTGCGCGGATGCTCTTTGATTGATTGTAATTCTACACCTCTTGTCATACATGCATACAACTAACTAAGGGTTTTAGGATTATTTACCAGCTGAAGCAGAAGGGGAATATACAACAAAAAAAACAACTCCCCTGGTCGGTCTTCGATTGAAATCTAGACATTAGTTTTGTCAGTAATTAGAAAGAAAATCTTAGTTCTGAAATGGCTAAACGCTTGCAGTATCTGTGAACAAGTTTGCCCTGCAATCTGGGGCTTAAGAGCATTGAGCTGCGATTACTCTATGTAAAATATTTTACGTTTCATATGGGCCTCGGTTAGTGTATCCAGAGAAGATGAGAAAAGAAAGAAGGAGATGGTTGAATTGTTACTTCAAAAGATAACTGTTCATCCGCCTATTCATCTAATTGCCCTAAATCCGATTGAGTGGATCAAAGACCTGCACGACTTGCTGGAGAACAATTACATACACGTCAGTTAAATACAGAAATGTTCCAATTACTCAGTTGTCAATGATTATTTGCACATAGACTATACACTTGGGTCGTGTGACAGTACAGCGGAAACCGTAATTTCTGTATCACTTACAGACAACTTCGACCCCAAATTTTCAAAAGCATTTTGACACTTTGGACCATAACGTTTTGACACAAACAGGTGTGGTTGGAGTGAAATCAAAATGCTTTATCTAATAGTTCAGGTATCATTATTTCACAGGAACTAACCGGATATGTTTTAAAAATAGGCTAAAATAACAACATCCTTTATTGACCTCAAAACATTAAATCAATTTTAGCTTACCGAAAAGGGTGATTTTGATGGTTTTTCTTTCGTTAAAAGTCACTGTTATCCTCAATTTATTTCGACAACGATTGTTTAAAAATAATAATTATGGTCAGAACAAGGGGAAATGGAATTCCTTAACAGCATGAGAAACATGTAGCCGGGAAATTAATAAAACACTGTTTTAGTAGGCAGTGTGTCAATTACTTCCTGTTGTGAACTTTCCGGAACTGGGCCAAGCTTTGAGTCCGGACATGAAAGGATTACTTCAAAGGTCCAAGCGAGCGGGGCCCATCCCCGAAGCTTCCACCAATGAGCCGGTGGTTGATATGAGAGTAATAATTGGGTAATCGGTTTCAAAATCGAGCATCTCCTTCTTTCTCATCTTCTCTGGTGTATATAAAAACTAAAAAAGTGCATGTTAGATTTTATATTATTGGTGTATACTTATTGCTTTCTATATTCCTCATGCTGTTTTTACCCATTTATTTAAAAATATTAAAAAAAAAAAAAAAAATCAAAGCTATAAATTAGCAGTTATATTAAGACAATGAAAAATTTACTACGGTTGCTGAATTGGGAACAGTACATCTTTGGGTCCTGAAACTCGTCCACAAAAATTGGACGATAAACACTCCACAAAGTGCATTAGGTTTCCGGTACAGCTTTTGGATTGAGCACATGGAGAATCAATTCGTTTTCCTGAAAAATGTTAATCTTGTTTTGGAAAAATCAGGACCAGGCGTGTGCTTCCTGTCCCTCAGATAGGTTTATTCATCTCAGCTACAATAAAATTGTTGTAAATGGTATGGTAGCCTCCCTATATTTTTGTTATATTTTGCAGATTGACTTGGAATTGCAGGGACAATATTACGTTTGCAATAAATAAACGTGTATTTTCTAAGTTCACAATACTACCACGTTGGCGTTTATGATAGGGTCCGTTTACCTATGTACAAAGCCCGCAAAGAACCTCGTGCAAACAATGTGAGATTAAATCTGACATTAAAGCCACATAAGTAAGTTACTTGTCCTGCTCTATATCCAATTTCGTGAATATCGAATTATAAACAAATTAAAGAGCGTAAAATATGAAAACATGTTACAGCTGTTGTGTTGTTTTCTCGAGGCGCCACCTAATGACAACGGATGGACAAGATCATCTACTCAAGGTACGGCGGTCCGGAAAGGGTGTAGTCTGTTTCACAGATGCGAAGAGATTATCTAATTAGTATTGCGCGAGGATTAACGTTATCAGTCGGTCATAGCGAAAATATGCAATGAAAACTAAATTTCTCCGGAAAACAGAAGGGGTTCTATGGGTACTTTACTATGTTTTGTTTGAAAATATTATATGTGATATTGAACGTTTATTGTTCGGTACCTTTCGTGTCCGTGCTCGCAAAGCTGGGAAAAGTGAACATGCAATCGGTACGGGCCCGCCCGCATCCCTTTTTCCCACAATGCTTTTCGGTATTATTCACAGTCTTGAGACTTTTCAAACGCTGGTTTCAATTTACGCCAATTTTTTTGTCAATTTTAGAAAACGGAGATGTACTGACCGGACCGCCCGTAAACACACCAGTAGTCTATGGAAAACCAATGGCAACCGGGACATGTTTTTTTCAACATCTCATAGAGGAAATACAACAATATAACCCAAAAATAAAAGCTACACAATCACCAAATAACCAAATTTTGAAAAACATATTGATGACCAGCAGAAAATGTTTTAGTTAGCATCCCCACTAACAAGCCGCACGTCAGATCAGCCCGGCAACCCAAGATTCTATATAGTCGCAAAAGCTAGTAATGGGCAAATCGATGTCTCCATTTCAACTGTCCAAATGCCACTTTAGTTTGAGAAAAAATACCAGACTACCAGGTAAATCAGAAATTCAAAAATATTAATTTTTTAGTTTTTAAAATATGTTTATTAATCACTTTCAGAAAGCTAGTCCACCCATGATTTTTTTATCCTGACGTCAGCCAGGTTGGGTATAACCTCGTAAGGTTGTAGCAGTAAGAAGTACGTTTAAAATTAAAATATTGATAGCGCGCTCATATTAATACTACCTATTATTTAATGTCTAGAACACTAAGGTCCCACACGTGTACCAAATTGGTGTTAATTTATAGTTTAATAAGCCTCCTCGCTAGTACTACTCGCCAACTTACGGATACGTTACTAGCGTGGCTAAATCGTAGAGGTAGAGCTGAAGAGTAAACTTCAGAGAGCGACTCCTAATAGAAACAATAAAGGATATATACCTTGCTATTAATTTAACCTCATCATACCCCACACTTAATTACAGTTAACCTCTTATTCAACAATCTTCATGCTTGGTTATGAATTAGCAAAGAAAACTTAATTATGGAAGAAGAAATGTAAAGGAACAAACAGCAGTATGGTAATAATACACAAAGTATGAAAAAAAGAGACAGATATATATATAATATATATATATATATAGTTTATATATATATCGTTATCTCGTTATATATATATATATCTATATATATATATATATATATATTATATATATATATCATCGAAGGAATACTAAAATATCATCGACGGTAGGGAAGAAGCAATAGCAACTAAACACTTTACTGAACCCAAATTTCCCTATCATGCCTTGAGTTGTTGGATCCTCTGGTGATCTAGCTGCTGAGATCACTCTTATGTATCGGATACTGAAGGTGTCTTCGTACCTATATTTGCTTTCTGTCAGGGAGGGGTTCCGAAAATCAAACGGGCTATAGGTGGTTGTAATACGCATGCAGTGTCCAGCAACACTAAACGGCGTTTGCCTGATGTGATGATGCTGGAGGATGTATTCTCCATTTATAAACCTCATGATATTCAGGAACAAAAAAATGTATTTCATAGGCTGATCCTGTACGCGTGCTGGGATATAGATTGGACTAGTTCCCTACAACCTAGTCCCCAGAGTCAGAGTTAGGTGTAATAAAAAACATTATACATGGTTTATAGATCGTTCAGATAAACTTTCTTGCGGTACAAGACACTTATCCTCATTTGCGTGATAGAGCTTTTTGTTAGTGGCATGTGGAACTACTTCTATAAACATTCGATGTTGTGTTTCAGTTAAGAATTAAGAAACAGTCTTAAGACATATTTGTTTCAATCTGCCTTTAATGTTTAAATTATTGCATTTTCAATTATTGCTATTTGCTCTCTAATGTAAGTTGTCATGATCCATACTGTTGTCCTGTTTTTGCTCCTCCTTCAAGGGAACAGGTCAGGTGAATATTGTTGTTTAAATTTTTTTGTAACTCTTTGTACAGCGCCTCGGAATATGTTGTCTAGACGATGGGGCTTTAGAATGCTATTTTTTATTTATTATAATAGTATTATTATTATGATTATCGGGCCAATTAGGGCACACTCTTTCCTTGGTCTGCATGTGGGGCCATTTGTTAGGCCTGTAGCAAGTACATCGGGAAAAAAGGGCCCATCCTATTTCCCTTTAACATGTAGGTTTGTATAATACTGTGGCTTTGGGAATCGATCCTTCCAACTGATGTTAAATACTCTGCGTAAAGTCGAGTATCCCTCTAGTATAGATCCCGTTTATCGATTATCCATTTTCCTGAGATGGTCCATGTTTCTGAGCATTATGTATTTTACGCTCAAGGTATTTGACAGTTATGCCACATGTGGAGTCCAAGCTGCAGTTTTAATTTTTTTACAAACGAGCTTTTACAGTTTGGTTTTAACAGTGTGCCTAAGCACGTTTTTTAACAAAGAAGAGGAAAAATCTTTCTTTTTCAATTCACAAGCGGCGCCTCTGTGTTGTGTCGATTTCACACCAGACCCGTGTCTGTTCCTGTCACCCAACAATAAATGAAGTGCGCAATACTAATGAAAAGCGATTTTGACAAGCCTATGTGGGCCGACCATGGGTGCGTGGTCCTATGGACATCATTTAGGGCACGTTATTTCTCATTATTCACAAACCCTGACCAATCCCAACTCAACGGTTTTGGAAAAGGGAACAATATGGCTTCAAATTATAGTAAAACATTTAGATTTTATGTCAGATTTTGTCGATTGCTTGTTAAACAGAATGGCAACGCGACAACATTTACAGGATTTCTTTACGGCATTCATTGATGTATTTCCCTCTTATTCAAACATCTGCACGCAAAGGCTAAAGGGGTGTGTTAACTAACTTGTATCATGATCGTTTATTCTATGTGTCGTTGTCTTTACTTCCTGGCATTTTCCATATTGCAGAATTGAACACACCAGAATGTCATTTGTATTTGAAATTCGACGTAATGTTGTCCCGATTTCCAGTTAAAAGTGTAGGTACCGGTAGTTTATGTAAATTTAAATGGCAGTATCGGTTTCTTGCGTACATTAGAATGTAGCCAATTATAGGTATCAAGCGTATATATGAAACTTATGTTAATTTCTAAACGAAAACATCATTCTGAACATTAAAATTGTGCAGCTGGAGTTTGTGCGACGAACTTGTGTTGTAATTGCGGGCTTAGTGCAATCCGCTACACCGAAGCCATCCATTTCAAATTAAGTTTATCGAATAAGTCGCCAATTAAAAACAAATAAAGAGACGGAGCTTTGAAAGAGATGACTATAAACAAGTGAGCTTCATCACTGTTAGCAAAACTACAATTTGTCATTCTGAAAGCCCCTATTTTAGGGCAATTTTAAAATTTAACATAAATGAAGCGGGTTAGTCTGTACGTATTGGTGTTTTGTTCAACCACTCTATTTGTCCCTAATAAATTGTAACATATTGCATACTCAAAAGAAAGTTGCCTTCTGTTCTTAAATGGAAAGTTATTACAGATTGTGGGACAATGTTCATTTGACAAAATACCTAGCATATTTAGAGACAAAATGTGGGATGTGAATTGGAAAACAAACATGACTGATTGTGGCTCTTTTTTAATGGCATGTCAACCCATCTATACGTCTTGTACGAGGTATAAGAAGTCTTGCCGCATCAGAAAGGAAGACCGGAGTTAGTTAACGTTATTATACACACATTATACAAATTAAGAGCGTTGCTGTGTAGCTTGGAGCAACAATATTATAAAAGATTTATACACATATAAGAGATAAGGAACTGTTAGACAGGGAGAGAAGCGTAGTCAAAATGTGACGACCGTAGTCTCGACGCATGAAAACACCAAGCGTACATGTTTTGCAAGCGCTAGAACCTTTTAAGATCAATCTATTGGGCACTATGTCGCGAAGCATTGCGCGAAAGACCAAAGATTCGTTTTAAATCCGTGTCAGGCACCAAACGTGATAAACCTACGAATACGCCATAGGTTCCGGTGTGGTTGTTGACACTCGTTACTAAATAGCCACACCCTAATTAGACCAGCTTATAGTGGAATCAAAACAAAGATCCAGTTCTTAACACACACAGACTATTATTGTATTGAAGACACTAAAATTTCATTTACTTGATTCGTTCTGCACCATGTTCTGAGTCATCCAAGCATTGTGATTGCATAGGGACAAGTAAAGTACCGTGACCTGGTTATCTTCGAGATTCAAACTCACAAACTGGGTATCCTCGGCGTAAGAATGTGAATGAAAAACTAGCTTTGCTTGCTGACAATGTCACACAGAATCAGTAAACCATATAATGAAACCTTTTCGGCCTACAATAGAGGCCGTGGAACAGAATAATTGAAACCATGATGCTGGACAAGTTACAGTATTACAGTACTCAGTATACGATTGGTGAGATAAGTATGATATAAACCAAGTGGGGTGGTGTTGACCTGATATCCAAAGATGGATTCAAGACCTAATAATCAACATGTCATGGTCAATGATACTAAGCCGTACGAGCAGGACAGCCTTGTTCCAAAGCTTGAAGGATATAATACTGCCTGGAGAAGGCAGTTCCAGTTCCTTTGGAGTGGTGTGCTTTTGTATGCGGAATTGAAATGCCTCGCAAACATGCTGTATAGCCTGACATAATGCAGCCTTATCAAGCACTTTTGCAATGAATTGAATGTTGGCGAATAGCCCTTTAACTCCTAAGTGCATCACGGATTCCAAACGGGGCTCTTTGTTTTAGAGTGATGTGACGGACTCATTATAATCACAAGCATAACCAGAGACTCACCGCAATCAGCCGGTCGGTAAGGTACGAAGCTGATCTTCAAGATTACCACGGTAGATTCCTAACAATGGTAAATCAAATTAAATTTGGATTGGCACAATTACTTTGCTATCGGATCATGAAACTCCATCACATTTTTTTTGCTATTGAAATGTGTACTGAGTTGAGGATGGGAGATTCTGAGAACAAAAAAATAAAATTAATCGGTTGTGAAGAAATGATCAATTACACCTTTGTTTAACGGCCACAACTCAGCTGATAGCCCACAAAAAAAAAAAAACGTTAAAAGCTAATCATGGATTTATTTGTTTTTTGTTTCCAAACACTTGCAAGGCGAAACAAAATATACCTACTATTTGGGTCACATTAAAGAATTGAGATGAAAATATCTAACAGTTTCTTTTCTTCCAAATCGTGGCTAAGAAATAAACGATTTGGGTATTTGCTCAGATGCACAGGTACTAGGGTACGATGTAGTCACCTTGTCAATCCGTTCTTCACCTAATTATCACCCTATGTTTTATTACGTCGATTTTATGGTTGATTTTCTAGTACTATTAAATTAAGAAACTATTAAATGAGAAAAAGATTTCACTGGGGTTCCAGCCAGTACTTTCCTATCTCACCTCAATCTAATACACATAACAATGCAAACGATCCTGGCATAAATGCGTTTGTCGTTTGATACTTGATCAAAGCTAATCATAAACCTATGCGATCTAAACCAGGAACATCTTTTTCAGCTTGGCGTGATCAGACCTCTGCAAGTCCCTGTTGCAAGCCATTGAAGATCGGTGTCACATAGCCTTACCTACCTTTCGATTTTGGTGTCAACAAGGTCATGGGTATTTGTATATATAAATTTTGATTATTTATATATTTGTTTTTAGCAAATATTACAAAAATAAAAGGAACGGGGAGATAACAAATACTTATCTTTTGTTTTTATTTTCTGTGATAAATACTCATATACGCTATCTTTTTGTGTCCTCGTTTCCATTTAGTATAAGATGACGAATTTCTAGTTGTGTTCCAACACCAGTCCTCATTACTGATGTAAGAGCTTGCCAATTCGTACAATACGCTCATTCTCTCTTCCAAGTATGTCGATTTTTCTCAGCTCATCCATGCATCCACATGCCAGCTCTCTGATTGAAAAGTGTCGAATTTTCTTACATATCCTATTGAATCTGCTCATAAAATTAGGCACATTGCATTTTCGAGCTATCGCTCAGATTATATAAAAATATGAACTTTATATGTAAGTTGGAGGATCGCGAAATTCCCCTTTAACCCATACCTTACATAAGAATATTAACCTAGGAATCCGGAAGCATTATCCAGTTTTCAGGCCATACATTTGTTTTTTCGAAATAGTACAAGTAACATTAGATCTTGCCCAGCTAAATTGGATTCCTTACGCGGCAGTTCCAAACGATTATCAGACTATTTATGACATTTCTCTTATTAAACCTATACATATCTATTATTGCTTCTGAAACAAACAAAAACATCGGCTCGACTTAACGATGCTGTGCTAAATGTTCTAAGATTGTATAAATTCATGCCAATGAATAATTCCAGAAATATGTTCAACGCCAAGCAATCACAACTACTAGACATCTCACCCATAAAATTCCCTCCTATGAAAGTGCCAACAAGCGTCTATAAATACAAGTCATTTCCAAACACATATCCATGGAACACCTTCCTTCATCCGTCTTAGATTCAGTACATTGAAATACAAAATCGGTTCTATGTAATGCGTAAAGTGATACAATAGCACAAACTAACATCAGTGTTACAGCGAGGTTTCGGAAACCCATAAACTTCTAACTCGAACGCCTATTCGCAACGCCTGTCCATTGAAAATCGCGGATAGCGATTTTGAATAGACAGGCGTTCACATTGGCAGGGCCGTACGCATTTTTTTTTGGGGGGGGGGGAGTGCGGAACTTTAAAAAGTGGACCTTTTTGGTAAAAGTTAACCCCCCCCCCCTAAAATGGTCCTTTTTTGGACCTTTTGAATATCTCATCACCAAATGGATTTTGTTGTCAACATTTTCTCTAAATGTTTGACTTTTTTTGTCTATAAACCAAAATTTGGACCTTTTTCCTCTTTTGTGGAATTCATATTCATATTCAATTTATTCAGCAATACATATAATGACAGAAATTTACATATTATACAAAAAAAGGAGCAGATACAATGTGATAATATGTCGATAATAACAGTGATAAAGAAATCATTATGCTAGGACCTCCAAAGGACAACTCCTAAGAGCTTATAATTAATGGAGGCCCTTACTTAGTTTACTAATAAGCTAACATATAATATAAATAGTGGACATCATGAATCGGTCCAGGTGAAAAAAGTAAGGTGGCGTTTGAAAGGGGTATAAAGCAAACACAAACGAATTGATACAAACAATTGAGGGAAAATGAGAATCTTTAAAGACAAAAAACCTGCACATAGACATAAGACAAGCAAGAGGAGAAACATAACAACACATTACACAGAATTTGGGGTTTCGGCCGCACCCACCCACCCCAGCCACGCGCATATGGGCCTGCAAATAGGCGTTCGCGTTAGACCTTTATGGGTTTCCGCAAACTCGCTAATATTAGTTTTGAATATCCCCTCTGCGTTTTAGTTATTTGCCAGTGTAGTGGTGTGTAGTAGATGATTGGTTTTCACTCGGTTTGATGGGATATTCACCTGATAAAGCGGATATAGTTTTCGTATACGGGTGTATGCTACCTTCTAGTCTCTGTAAGTCCGGTAGCTACTGTATTCTACAAAAAAAAAATACCTTAAAAGCCATCTTCATATAGGTCAAGTAATATTCTTCTGTTCCATGTAGATACCGTTAGTAATAATATTTACACAAGCTCCAAGCAATCATATTTCGTTAATTAGACTTCAGACATAGGACTATAAGTGCTCGCGTTCATTCAAATATTACCAAAATAACAGCCGCGATGATTGATCACTAAGTCATCTTTTACAGCAAAGAGCCCATTACCAGGTTAATATTACTACTCCACATAACTTGTTTTAAGTTAGCATTCTTTCGCTTTAAGATATCTCCTTTTCACTGTCGATAATCACAACGTTTCTACAAGACTCAATAGTTATTCTAAACAAAACTAGTTCTCCAATGACATTATGTGTGAAATTTGATCCTAATTCCTACCGTACGTGGAAGCACCTACTAGGCGAGAAAAAACCATTTGATAAATTAAATGCAAACATTCGCAATAATAATCTCACGCGGTTGTTTTCTATGGTTATCTCCAGGGGGGGCTCCAACCCGGGGGTGGTACGCAGTGGAAAAGGGTAGGTAATATGTGCCCGCCGATAGTGGGTAGCATTTCACGCCGTACTATAACAATGGGTCATTTTTCCCAACAGGCTACTATCAAGATGGGTCACTTTTTGAGGTCCGTACTCTATATAAAGGGCCCATTTTCCATTTTTGGTCGCATTTTACTATGAAAATGGGTCGATTTTACGATTTCGCTAAGTCACAAAGAACAGAGAAAATGTGATTTTCTGATGTTTGGAAAAAGGCTATGAAAAGGGCGATTTTGCTAAGATTACTATGAAAAATGGTGCGAAAGTTCAAAGCCAACTATAGAATGGAGTCGAAATTAGGACAACTATAAAATGGGTTCATATTTTTGTACCCAATTTGGTCACTACTAAACCTGGTTCGAATTTTTTTTACCCGTGGCCGAACACCAGTACCCAATTTGGGCGAGTACCCACCGGGGGGATCTTTTACACCACTATGTATCTTTTATCTTCTTGTTCTCTCAGACACTCCCTCCTCTCCTCTTCTCTATCTCTTTCTCTTATCCACTATTTCATCTCTATTGCCTATTCATTTTCTTTCTTTATTCTTTCTATCTCCCTCTCTCTCTCCTCTCTCGCCCCGATCGCTCGATTCTTAACCCTCTGCAGTGGTGTCGGGGCTTCTGTATAGTCAAAGCAAATATCTGTACGGGACTCCATTATGATTGATTTCACCATATATCACCTTGAAAGGGTGTCCTTCTGACTAGGATGAGGTTTGTTTTAGATTCGAAAAAGCTGCATATTAGCTTTTACTGCCCATTTAAAAATGGCCGCCATTGTTTTTAAAGGCCATTATAATTATAATTTCATTATCCTGAAGTAGGCTCAAATATTTAAGCGTCCAAGATGCAGTTTTTAGTCAAATGGTTGGGATAAGAATTTTGAGTGATATTTTGAAAGTACAAAAAAAGAGAATTTATGACAGTTGTATTTGCTCACGCTCGTAATTCAAAATTGCGGCGATTATACCCGTTCTAGGAAACCTAAATTTAAGAAAAATAACCCGTCTATCTTTTTTCGACATCATAAGAACCACAGGGAAACTGGCTGATAAAATTTTTCTGCAATTCTCTCTTTTACATTTGACGATTGCAGACCACGCAACATGAGTTGTGTTGGGAAAGAAGATGAGCCCGGCAGTAAGGAAGAGCGTACGTCCGAAACAAAGATAGCATTTGTTGTGTGCTCGAAATAAATTGGCTATCCAGATTTAAATTTTCCTTTACATAACTTTCATTTTTAGTGGAAACACCTCGGAACGTCCCTGCCGTAGTCCTTGAATGCAAGCCACGAGTCGAATTTTAAATTCATGCTTTTATTGTATCAGGTTACAGAAGCTGTTTGTATCCTGTTAGGCCTGGATCAAAAGGAAAAAGCTGCTCTTAGAAGGACTTTGGTTACGCATGTCGGCGAAGAAGTAACTGATTTCTGATCAGTTAAGTTGCATTTCGTATTTCTAGTACCTATTGTTTGGGTCATTTTTCGCTAGATATCCCTGATAAAAGAGTTACTTCTCAAAATGTCAGTTGATTCTGAGCTTGTGTTTTAGTGTTATAAGCAAATGTTGTAATCACAGTCTCACTAGACCACTGTAACTGGTAATTTCTGTCCGTTTATGGACCGAAAATACAAAATTGCGAATATCTTGCATAGACGATCAAATTTGCACGTACAATTTTGGCACCCCTACTATACTTTATCATGATACAAAAAACTCACTTTTTTAGATATTCGGGGGACGAGGCTTTTGGAATCCCGAATGCTGCTTTAATAATATATATAATAAAACCTTTCAATACTGTGGGATATATCAAGTCTAAAAGTTGTACATTGTTTCTCACAATGAATAACATGTCATCAAAATTTCATTCTCTGAATATTTAGGACCAGTGGATTATGTCATACTACATTTTAATCCACAAAATTGATTATTCCTTAAACTGCCCGGACGGTATCAGAGAACAAAGAACTCTAAACTCCAGATATTTTTTTTTTCTGGATGCGCAGAGCCACTTGTATACCTGCCTCTGGCATTTGAAAAGATTTCACGCGTTTTCATCACCCTGATTTAGCTCGCGCTATTTTTCATATGTACACCAATACCCTCCTCGTCCACGAATAATAAACTTGAGCTTCTACTGTCGGCAATTAGGTTTGATCGTATATTTTATTATTTTAATTGAAAAAGAAACGACGAATGACCACAAGTAATGAAAGAAAAGTGTGACCTGTGACCTAACATCCTTGTGCAGACCATTACCACATAAATTGCGTGTAATCCCATTTTCTATTTTAATACCCGCATGTTCTAGGAGAATTTGAACCACCAAATATGGTATTCACCGATTTATATGAAATACAGTAAACTGGGCAAATCACTGGAACAGAGAGATTATTTCTCAAAACAGGTTGCGTTAAAATCGTAATCTCTCGGCAATGTCCTGTACCAACATTTAACTTTTTGTTTTCTTCTAAAAAACTTGGTGAATTTAATAGAACTGGGGTTTGAGCACTAAGTTACGGTTCTTTGGTTTCTGCACAAAGATGTTAGGTACATCTTTCTATACACATATATTTTTTCATGACCTTTGTTCGTCTTCGTTTCCTTTTTCGGAATTTTACGGTCAAAATTATTTAACAACTCACAGTAAAAGTCGTGTTTATTTTTTCTTGAAAAATGACAGCTCAATCTAAATCGTGGCGATGATAACACCTGTGATCTTTTTCAACTGCATTGGAAATAGCAATTGCAACTCCAGATAAAAAATAATCTGAAGTGCTTTGCATACCGGGTAGATTTACTGAATATCAATAGGGCCATTATTTGCTGAAGTCAATGAAGTATGATGTACATGCACTGGTCCAATTCCAGCGGAAGACCTTGCATATGACCTTGCAGAAGAGTCTGCACGAAATGTTTGATGGTTT
Organism: Ophioderma brevispina; assembly: GCA_023653785.1. Classification (NCBI taxonomy): domain Eukaryota; kingdom Metazoa; phylum Echinodermata; class Ophiuroidea; order Amphilepidida; family Ophiodermatidae; genus Ophioderma; species Ophioderma brevispina. The sequence continues at coordinate 23,770 of JAMKCH010043370.1, forward strand.
CCAAACAACATTGACCTTTTGCATCCTTGATCATTTTGAGATAGGGAAGGGGCAATTAAATTAGCAGGGGTCAAATTTGTAAACCTTTCATACGGGATTAAAAGGTGTACAGACATGTTCATCTGGTTCTAAGGATTTAAAAAGGTATAGTTTGCTATATCTGGGACAATCACGTTTAACATAGTAGGCTTAAAATGGTTCAAGGTCACTGTGGGGTAAAAACAATTATAATGCACAAAAGTTATCTCAAAATGGGCTGCAATTCTTCATGCTTATAGATGATGTGACCTATGACGTCACTTGTTGACATTCAGGACGCCCTCGGTTGTTTTCTGGCAGGCAAAATATTACAGTAGTTTCTGTGACAGACCACATAAAATCTGGTTATAAATTACTTGCAGAATCTTTCCTGATCTAAATTGGTCACAAAATGCAGATGGTAGCGTTTATAGCTTATTATGCTTGATAAGAAAGTTAGATTTATTTAATTGAAACAAAAGTTACAGCAAAAAACAGAATTTCCCCATGCAAAGTATAGGTGCTTTTGCCTGCCAGTTTCTCTCTTACACCAACAGGGGGCGCCATAAACATAAACAAATGTCACATCATCTATAGATAATAATGTAAAATACATGTTATGTGATTTGTTTGACATTGGGGATTTAAGGGGGGACATGGCGTCATTTCATAAATGATTATTGTTATCACAGCACATAGTTTCTTTGAATACAAGCAAGTGATATACCAAAATGTTCCGTATGATGAGCCTTTTTCAAATATATTTGTCTCGGATCAGATCGACCTCCGGTATGCTAATTAGCAGGGGTCAAAGGTCACGGCACCAAGAAAATCTGAAATTCAAAATGACAATTTTGCCCCCATTTATCTAAAAAATAGAAAGTTATTTGAACATAGTTTGTTTCTTAAACAATTACTATGGCCAGGATCTGTGATCCTATGAGAGCGTTTACCAAAATTATATTCCGTGTTGCCATTTTTGCTGCTGGCGGCATACAAAAATCAATGTAACTAAAAAACTAAAGGGTTTTATACAAAATCATCTCAAAGGTTCATTGTATGTACACTAAACTAATTTTGTGCCAATTGAAGTCAATAGGTCAAACCGTTTTTTTTGAGATAAGTGGGGGGGGCAAGTTTGCAACCTTAGAAAAATGGCAAAAAAGATATAGGCCAATAAAGGTCCAGAAGCGTTTAATTGTTAATTAATCAATTATTAAATTAATTAATTATTGGAATTTTGTTTTTTAATTCTAAATTTATCAATTCTATTAATAATAATACTATTTTTTTAAATTAAAAACAAATCTGTAACATGGTCACTTTACCCCAAAATTAATTTATTTTTGTAATTCTCTTAAATATTACTGCTTGAAAAACAATGAAAAACAAAGTAAATTTAGCTGCTTGAAAAACACTACGAAATATAAGAAATCGTCTTTCTTTGTGTTGTGCTGTACACTCCGATCAACCATAAAATTTGAACGAAATGTCCGATTTTCACAAAACAAAAAAGTAAAAAAAGAAAACTAAAATTTGATCTCTCAAAAGCAAACTGACACCATGTCCCCCCTTAATTAAGGGGGGAATAGTATTAAGGCCCACAGGTCTATGGGGAATCAACACTCTGAACTCTGATTAACATAAAGTTATAATATTCCCATGCAAATAATTGGAAACCAATTCGAAACCAATCGGATCAATATAAATGTTTACCCCCATGATCCTATTGTAGCCAAGTATCACGTATCACGAAAATTGATTAACATACGCGGATATCCCAAATGTGGGCAATTATGTTTAGGGTTAAATGTTTACCACAGACACACAAATACACACACTACTCAAACACACTACCAAGTGAAAGCATCCCATATGCAGACGACACAAAATGCAAATTGCCTGAAGTGAAATCTTGAAATAAAAAGTCACAAGATCTTGGGAAACTTAATCATCGTGACTGACTGACATGAAGTTATTGATATATTTGAAAAAGGGCAAAACTAATCTGTTTTCAGGCTTGAAAATGAACCACCTCATTGAAAATGACGTAAATCCTTACCAAAAAAATTAAAAAATCCTAAGTTGAATTACTAACCTCATCGTTTAGTTTTAGAGACACCTTCACTTATTCAAATAGCATCACATTTGGCTGGACAGCTGTGCAAAATCTATCATTATGCACATTGAAAGTAGTTTACTCCCCCAACATACTTTTTCCATTAATAGCCCTTATAAGCTCTTCCAAATTTAGCAAAACGAGTGTTTTTGTAAGGTCAGTCTTGCAACCTTAAAATGTAAAGTGAGATAATTATTTTTATCAAACAATACTGCATGCTGTCTAACGTTTCCCTACAGACCGAAACATCTCTACTTATTCGGGATAATGATACTGTCGTGTCCCACAGTCGATGTCCTCAAAGCAAAATATCCACTGTAACTTTTTCACACGGGAACAAAAATGCATTAAGCAAATTGTCACGTATTTTATTCAATTTGTGGGGCTGTCTCATTTTATCCGGGTGATTATCAGCAATGATTATAGTGCGTGAATCATTCTAAAGTTTATTTCGTCGTCAAGAGAAGATCACAGAATTGTAAAACATCTTCACTGTGGGAATTATCAGTACTTGTGCACTTTTCAAGTAACTTTTTAGACACAAAAGACTTCGCGATTATTGAAGCAATTTTAGCACTGAAGAAACAGCTTCTTCTTCGCAGTTTTCTTCAGGGGGAAGGTCGATTTATTTGCCATCCCTATGTAACAACACGTACGGCAATACGGAAATTAGCACTCTATATAAATACCCAGTAAACAATGTATAGATTCTATGGAGGCTCATGATACGGTCATTTTTCTGTCATAATTGTGCGAAAACGATTTGCTGCAAAAAGTCACACCCATAAAACGAATGCTTTACGTTAAAGGTGCAACGAGAAATTCCACATGTCAGGTGTCCCTAAAAAATCAAAAGTACTGATTTTTTTGCCCTGATGTAAAGCTTTCCATCAAAATATCCCCATGTAAAAGGATCAAACTGAGAAATGATTCTTTGGTACAAAAATTGTGAAATTTCTAATTTCGTATAGGAGCAAATTCGAAAATTCAGCCAATGTTTTATATTGAAATATTTAAGCAAATCAAAATCGCCCTTTCTCTTTCAAGGCATTTCTGTAGCCAAATACAAGGTAAGAAATCAATTGAGTGTCTAATCTATATGGAATTGCTATTATGTCATAATATGTGGTTGCCTCAAAATCTCTCGTTGCACCTTTATATTAACTTCACGAAAACATACGATCAACTATGACAACTCAGGTCTTGGAAACGAAATTTGTGCAAAATATGGTTCGACATAGCAAGATTCTGTCAATACGTCGGGTATACGTTGTGTTGCATGAGCGCGGTATTCTCGTGTGCGTTTGTATAAGTTCGTGCTCGGACCTCGTGGAGTCGATTGGCGTGGTAGGACCCCAACTACATGAGAATGAGACTAAATGTGAATAAATAATGTTCTAGCAGTCTAGGCATTTTTGAAATGGCGCGAAAATTGAATTTTCAAAAGCATTTTTCTCCAATTACTTCTACGAACTAAAAGTTCGCAGAACAAAATTGCTTAAAATGATGTTTTTTTGCCGTATGGTAAAAATTGAAGGAATTCATCACGCGGTTTTGGAGAAATCAATCAGGCATATTGTAGTTCAAGATTACACAGGAGTAAAAAAATTACAATGTTCCGATTGTGTTGAAAAGCACACCATGATGTTTGTCTGGTTACGAGGATTCCAAAAAGTTATAGTTTATACTACCTATGGCTTATAGTTTTGGAATTATGGGGTAAAAGCTGTAATATGGTTAAAAAGTCAATTTTGGTTTGTACAGGGGTCAAAAATTAAAAGTTGCTCCAATTTTTGTAAAACGTGGTTCAAGTTGTTGGTTCAGCTCATAGAATGAATAGTTTTGACTATCTTAAGTGTTTGGTTATTAACCAAAATGGCGAATAAATTCAACAGCTATTGGCAGCTATTGGATTCTATTGACCTGTGACCTATTTTGCCGGATAACGTGAAAATTAAGCATAACAGATAAGGCAAACTATTCCTTATTTCAATCCTTTAAGCTAGGGAAACATTTTGCACCACATATTACCCGAATCAAAAAGCAACTTTTAACTTTTGATCCATGTACACACCAAAATGGACTTTTTCACTATTTTTACAGTTTTACCCCATAACTCCGAAACTATAAGCCATAGATAGTGTAAAATATACCTTTTTGGAATCCTTGTAACTAGACAAAGACCATGGTGTACTTTCAACACAATCGGAATATTTTAAAATTTTGACCCCTGTAAAACCTTGAAACCCAAGCTGGGGTTCATTAAGGGGAGTTGGCAAGTGCTTCCATCAATTTTATGGATTATCAATGCTTAAAGTACTTGTGCGCAAAAATTCACAATTTTATCCGGAAGCGCACACTCTTTCACTACAGTCCCCTGCTATTAGACCTATGCATTATACGGAACACATATTTGCAAGAAAAAAAATTCTCTAATACGGTGTATGGCTGCCGATATCACATGATTTCGGCGTCACACTGGTATAATTTAATTTGTTAACTTCACGATTTTCCACTTTTAGAAATCCTGATGTTAAAATAAGAATTTCTTTTTTTTTATTCCAAATTGGAAATGCTATGCGGCAAACACGGTCATCTTTGTATTTTTAAAACGATGAGAAAATTGGATGCTAGAGACGTATGCTAAATGACCTCAGCGACAGGCTTACACTTGTTTATTGGTGCCACAAAGTGTAACAAGATATCTCTGCGGAGTTTGATGGAACGAAAGATTTTATCTGACGTTGAATTGGACCACTTTTAAACTCCTTAAGACTCCTATTTTCCAGATGAAAAAGGTAATGGATTTCTTACTTTTTTTAAAAGAAGAATATTGCATTTCAGAATTTAATTTCAATTCCGGACCTTTAAGAGAAGAGGAAGAACAAGTGTTTTGGTTATGTTCGTAACCTTTTGTGTAACATTTAAACAAGAATGGTACTTTTATTTTATGTCCCCGGCCCGTTATATCAAAGCAGCGCCAGTTTTAAAAGGTACTACTGACGGGTACCGCGCGGGTTGGCACCAAGATAGCTGTCTTGGGACAGCGATTGGTACGCGTATGGCACCCTCTGGGGCCTGTCTATTTATGGGTCGTTTAGAAGAGGAGTTTCTGTTTTTGGCATCTCACAAACCACTCATCTGGCTTCGTTACATCGATGACGTTTTTCTGATATGGACATACGGCCAAGAAGAACTTGAGAAGTTTGTTACTTTCTGTAATTCGAGACACCCAATGATTAAGTTTACAGCAGAAAGATCCACACAGTCCATCCCATTTCTTGATATTATGGTTAATCTTCGCAATGGTTATTTGG
>JAMKCH010043371.1:0-12025 GCA_023653785.1 Ophioderma brevispina
GTTTGTAGGTTAGTTTGTAGTGAGGCAATGGTTTTGAAAGATTTGCTCAGTTGTTTTGACTTAAAAGTTTGTGTAATCCTCCCAGTCAGAAAAGAATTGACTTGGCTGACATCAGTTTACAATTGAAAACACTAAAATAAAGAAGTTTTCTACTAACAGAAACTATAGTTGTTTTAAGAAAGGAAACACTTTAACTTTTAATGCATGCCTGCATAGACATTATTGAACTGTGTATGGGAGTTGAGAACTGTTACTGGTAGCAGTAACTGATTGCTTGCATGAGACTCTACTAAAGAAAAGGGAGGATGTAATGTTGCCGAAACCCTCCCCCCAATATGTGCATGTCCCTCACCATCAGAGAACATTAACTGGGTGATGAGGCTCTCCTTCCTTTTTTCCCATATCATGTGTTGTTCTTTTATAGCGCCCTCGTGGTGGCAAAGGGCAAGCTAATATGTATTGAGAAAATCCCTTGTGTTAAATATACATAATCAAGTCCATCTGAGCAACAAACTCGTGTGTCTGCTCATTCATGGAACTATTAGCTCACGATATATGAACCCTTTGAATTAAAATTGTGTTTAGTCATGTGAGTGCAACAAGTCGTAACTGACATTTTTGGACAAAAGTGAGGTTTTTTATATATTATGAAAAAGGAGGTCATGTACGCATAATTTGATATAAATCAAGTGGACAGTTTCAATTTTTAGCGAGTTATTAGTATAAATAGGCCTATTTAAGTGAAGATACGACTTTGTTGAACACTTCAAACTTTCTGTGAGTGCCCCAACAAAGTCGTAACTAGTAGATACGACTTTGTTGCACAAACACGTGAAACTAGGTAGTTGTAGATACCGCCATTTTATTTTTTGTAAAGCGATTATTTTTAAAAAGGGTGTAATAAAAAATCTCCAAAATGTTTTGGTCAGAAGTGGCATTTTCATTTTACCAAATTTATGCCTTAATTTTTGTACAAAAAACCTTAACAGGGATATGAAAAAAAAAGTGTGAGTCTCTACGACCTTCTTCCACCCAATATTACCCTCAATACTTAATTATTTTACAAAAGTAACGAATACGCTAATTAAATAATATGTCACGTATAAGGCTATTAATTTATTGCAGAGTCGACTTTGTTGCACTACATCATGAAAAAGTAGGTACGAAACCGTTTTGCACGCCACGAGGTTTGATTGTGTTTCGGTTATAAGTGTATAGGAGGCTCTCTCGGAGATCTGTAGCCCTCATGGCGGCTGCTCTGTATCCAAACAGAGTGGACAGGTATCTTTCGATTTAGTAGTGTCGTATTAAAGGTGTGCAACACAAGAGATTTCACCTATTCAGGTGTCCCTTTAAAAAATTGAAAGTCTATTTTGCCTTATGTAAGCTTTCCATCAAACAATATCTGAAAGGATTAGGATGAGAAATGTTTTTTTGTACAAAATTGTAAAATTCTAATTTACGTTAGGAGCAAATACGACGAAATTGAAAATATAAAAAAAAAAATTATTTCTTTTAAGGACATTTCTGTAGCCAATACAAGGTAAGAAATATATTAGAGTGGTCTAATCTATATGACATTATATTATGACACAATGAGTTGCGTGCCTCAAATCTCTCGTTGCACCTTTAAGGCAAAAATTAGAGAAGTAAAGCATTATAGTGGATTTCAAATTACGTGAGACTCCTTACATAAATCCATAGGGGTGATGGTTCAATCCCAGCCCTGTGGAGACTAGCCATTTGTTGCCATCACAAAACATATGGGTGTCCCTGGTACAAAGTTACTTACAGAATCGGCTTACTGGAAACTTGATGCATTCAGTTCTACATATGGTGTGTTAAGATAGAAAGAACTTGTCAAATCCGCTTGGTGCTAATCTCTTATACAAGTTGGCCCACTTTTTATGGCAAAATAAAACGTAGTTGTTTATGCTGCATGTTATAAATAATGCATATTTCTCCATACTGTGATAAGATGATACTTTGTAGTGTCAAAGTAAAGGGGGCATGGGCCCGCCCGATTGAAGTATATGATAGTTTTCATCTTGATCGAATGGCCTCACCCCAAAAATCCATCTGTAAAAGTTTCGCGCCGATATCTCAATCCGTTTTGGTGTGAGGCTAAAAACGTGATTTGAAGCCCCATAGAGTACTGTGTAAAATAAGATTGGTCGACCAAAATGGGCCAAATTTTAGCTCATAACTACCAAACCAAACATACCTTAGCCTAAGATTTCACAGGGTAAATGAGTCAAATAGTAGCTTTCTTCTGATACCAAAATTTTGACCACGTTCGGTTAAAATCCGGGGTTCTGGGACGAGGCATTAGCGATCGGCCATGGCCCTCCTTTTAAGTAGGTTACAATTAACAAAGTGTAATGAAAATTTGCTGGGTTTTCATCCTGATACTTCAAATGAAACATCCAAACTATCTAGATGTGAAACAAGTATTTTATGTTACAGCATTTTATTACTAGCTAAATTACTATACATTGATATGAGTACCTTAAACTTTTCTACCTGTGGCCATTTAAAATATGTCCTCTTACCTCTCACGGTGAATGGACAGGCCTAGCCTCGAACTTAATGAGGTCTCATATTTTTAAATCGACATAAACACGATAGAGAGAGATAGAATTGAGAAAATGGGGAGGAGGGGTCGGGAGATTGCTGAGGGAAAGAACACCCAAAAGCACAACTCGTCCTTTACAAGGATTAGTCTCATTAAAACTACCATGGTCTTAAAAGGGTCCTTCATACTTCCACGGCATGCCGTGCAGTGCTAATGCACTGCCAATATATCGATTACTTTCACCTCCAACTTGATGCAACCCATGCAATGCAATGTTAAAACGAATTTAATTTAACCTTTGTTGCAAGTTATCCGCATTGCAATATGTGCAGAGACTGCTATAGGCAAATGACGCACTGCACTGGAGTGCCGTGGAAGTCTGAACGGAATATTCTGTTATTAAATTTTATGCATTTTCCGGAAAATTTAATTCATATGAATACGATTTATTTGTCTGTCAGAGTTCTGCACATGTCAGCCATGATTCGGAGTTATCCAACGTTAATTGCATTCCATAACCAGCAAAGGAGAGCCATTATGATGGATCCTGACTGGAGGGAAGGGCAGAATATGGAAAACATACACGCGAAGGGGAAGGAACTTGCAAGGTAGAGGGATGACCCGGCCGACCTTTTACAGGTGTACGTCGGCCAGAAACGGACTCTTTATGACTTTCGAAATCTATCGGCCTTACGAGAGCTTCTATTGTAAGCTGATGAGCATGCGTTGGGTTTGCAGAAGAAAAGGGAAATGTAGCGTAATTAATAGTGTATTGTGTTAGTAATTATTCCCTGACACGCTGCGTGACAATTGTCAACTGAGATATTTAAAGGGGAAATGCATATAAAAAATATTCAGACATATGAAAATGGATCCTTAGTGAAATCACAAATCTGAAAACACTTTGGATAGTTTTTACATTTGTAAATAAAAACAGTAAAAACAGCAAGCAAGAGTTGGTGTGGCATTTGTGGCAATTACTGCCCTGGAAAATCAAGGTTGTTTAAATCCCTGCCAGAATTTAGGCATGCTTTGTGACACAATTCGGACAGGATTCAGGGACAATACTTCAGGGCTTTTGTAGTAAGATATTGGTAAGTGAAAGGTGGATGGATTAGCCGTGATTCGCACATGGAAATGGCTCGTGAGCTGATGACGGCATGCTTTTCAAGTTGGGCTAAATGTTGGCGTAATTCAGCATCCTTGGTTTTAGAAGTGAACCTCACAAGGAAAATAATAGTTAGTTACTTTTCCTTTTTTTATAAAGTGTAAACACCCAAATTGTTTTCAATTGTGTGGAAGTGAGTTCAGTAAGGGTCCATTTCCTTATTCTTAAATTTATGCCATGTGTCTCTTTTAAGAGCTGCTAGAGGGGACAAACCTTAGGAATTCTACTGTTCATTTTATTTTACAGAGAAATTGACAAAACAATTACTTTCGAAGCCGGTCCGGAATGGAAAGAGCGTTTCGGGCGAGCTCTGATAAGCAAACAGTCTCGCCATTAGGGACCGTACTTCATGGTAGAGCAGTACATCGAATACAAGGGAGAACATTTCTCTACCAAGTGTGTGATACTAAACTCGGTTTTATATTTCTTGCGGGGTATGTTCATATGATGCAAAATAAAATTAAACATTAAAAATAAGAGTTTCTCCGAACTGGTCGCATGTCGTCGAGGTGTATGGATGGTGGGAAAAGGTCACGGAGGTGGCTCACCATTTGGACAAGACCTGTAAATTGCTCCTAGATGAACATTGCACCCACTTTTGAAGAGAGGCCAAACATGTGGGACACTACCCAATGACAATTGCATCCAAGTGTAATTGAAAATTCATGACACATTGTGACCACAAGCAATGTAATAATTCTGACCATTGGGGCCATGACCTTTAGATGACTTTGACCCCCACTTTGAAGGGAAACTTGGGGGCACTATACATCCAAGTGTCACGACAATGTGCGTCTGTGAAATCCAATCGAAAACAGAGACACAATTTGTGAGGGTTAAAAAAACACCCTTTACAAAAATGTGATACACCAAAAATTATGATCGCAGCAAGCTCGTTTGCAAGTGATACGAGATCGCAAAGAGCTCGCACTTGCGCACCGCAAGCATTGATGAACTTCTGCACACATGCACAAGCTCGCGAGCTTACAAGACTTTCACGAGCATATCGTCGTGGTCCCGACTATGTCGAATGCATTTTGTCAAATTGAGTAATAGTTGATTCTTGTTGCATTTTATGTCTCTTTAATTGTACCCAAAAAATAAAAGTGAAATTACATCTCCTAACCAAAAAAGCCGCGTCGAATAACACTCATTTGTATAAACGGGTTTCACAACCCACGAATACCTATTCGATAGCTTTGCGTGTCCAAATATCTCAAAGCACACAGTTAAATTGTGAACGAATACTTAATCGCTGGGACAAAGATTGCTTACTTCAGTGATCAAATCGATAATAGGTCTATCAAGAGTTAAGGCAATCGGTGAAATTTACTTTCTATACTTTCATGGGGAACTTGGTAATGTTAATTTCACATTTTAATTTTTTGTTTTAATTATTTTACTTGTACTTATTGCAACCTACGTCTGTGCGTCATGAAAAAGTTCCAGTTTTGTTATTTTTTAACATTGTACAAAACACCAAATTTATATTTTTTTTGGGGGGGCAGAGTGACATTAACCCTAGTATTAACCAAAGGGGAGGATTTACCACCCCCCAGGTAAACTTTCCTCGGTGCGCAAAACGTTACAAACTTTCGTTTAATAGTCGTCCATATATTATTCACACTCCATTCTGCTATTTTGGCGAAACAAATGTGAAGGTAGCCCCTCACCGGGGTAGCGTCGAAGTCGATTGGTGTCGTGGTTCTACTACCTCTACTATACCCATTATTGAACTGCAGCATTCGATTGGTCAGTTTACAGCCCATTAATTCTGCAATAATGAGCCGCTATGCATTTTCTACTCTTTATTTCATTCATCACAATACAAAATACACATAAATAAGGCATATTAACTCAAAACCTATACAAACAAAACAACCAACAAAATAACATCAAGTTTTTTTAGTTATAGAATAGAAATTTGATGTATCATCTATGGGCTCATAAGAATATATCATCGGGCGGTAAAATAAAAATAATGGCCGCCATTATTATAGTTTTTCACCTCGAGGACATTATTCGCCTATAAATGATCTGCATTACCCTTTATTTATTAGTTAATTTGTTTAACATATGTGCACTGTATGGCTCTAAAATTATATGTTTGAATTAAACCAGTCATTTTCCATATCATTTGGGCCACAATCCGCATGAAAATCCATTTCCTACTTTTTTTTAATGGCAAAATTTCACTTTTGTGTTCATTTTATCTCTGGAGTTGTTTCTATGGAATTGGAAATGACCACTTTTGCCGACTTGTGAACTTTGACGTCATTGTGACGCATACTAGTTAGTTCGGGAAGCAGTAGAAACGGTGGACCAATGCTGTCAACGGGTATACACATCGAAATCATCTATTGCTTTATAATAATGATTTCTCGGGGTGTTAACACCCCCACCCCTTTATACCGTGTTCCAAAATAGACTTGTAAACATAGTGCGAAGTTTGATTTTCGTTGATGTTAACTTCTGATCGATATTACATCATTTAAAAACTAGCCTTTCAGGACCAATTGATATTTTCTTTGGGAAAGTGTTTGTGTAAGCGTAGTGCCCTCTAAATTGGTTAGATTTGTTAATTTTTTATGAGTAATATTACTCAGTTAATTTTTAATTCGTTTTAAGTTTGTCATATATTTTAAGCGTATTCATTCCTTTAAAGATAGGAACTATATTGTAATGAGAAATTAAGAAACGAGAAAAATAGACACTTTTATCTTCCAAAATCTTTTGAGTTATGAAAGCATCCAGTTACATTTAATTTTCTGAGCTCACGTTTGAAAAGTTCTAGCCCAAATTATATTGTGTGTTACAACATGCTACTTTTATTAATTTTATTAACATGCACTACTTTACAATGTTGTGTTCCTTCTAACGTATTTACATCTTGAAATGTCTGTTTTTTTCTGCAAAAATGAGTTAAACATATTGGCGATATTAAAGATATTAATTTTAGGAGCAAATTTGTAAGAATATTGTATTTTCTGAATTCCTTGGTCATCGTGTTCAGTCTGCGCTAATTTTACAACGAACGATAAAAATGCAACCCAAAGGTTGGGGGGGTGAAAACAAAATGGTTTTTCCCACTTTACCAACACCGCTTATGGAAGTCGATTGTATACAAATTTGCATTGTTTGTACCTAACACAGATGCAAGACAGCGTCATCGTCCTCGTCTTCATCATCATTAGACTCGTCCATCTTCGTCTTCATCTCATCATAATCATCATCATCATCATCATCATCGCTCATCATCATCGATCAGTAGCATCATTGTCGTCGTCAAGCTCGATGTTTCCTATTTTCATCGTTATTTCCACAATCCATCCCCGCCACGTTTATTCTTATCATCGTGGCATCATCGGCATCATCCTTTTAAATAGTAAAAACCCGTAGCTATAGTATATCACCATACCAACATTAGAAATAACGGGTTTCATTCAGTCGAATACGTATTCGACTCCTTAGAGCACATCAGCGAATCAAACATTTGTGGGTTGACAAACAGAATGACAAATACATTGCCATTTTGGTAAGAAAACGTTGTTTCCTGGTATTTAATACTGTCGTCAGAGTAACCATTCATGTCTTAACATACACCACTTAAAATCTCCATTTTCCTTTATTTCATTTAGTTACCGCCATTCATAAGTAACTCAAACTTTCACGCCGTTTTCTCAGAAAAAGCATTTTATGTCTGTATTCTACCCTCTGTAGACCCACGACGATATGATCACAATTTAAATTTGTAGCTCGATGCAAGCATGCAGCTTGTAGCACTTACAGCAGTGGTGAATTCAAGCTCGCAGAGTTGCGAGCAGTACAATTTAGCTTGCAGTTTCGCGCATATGCGCGAGAGACAGGAGTGCTGAAATGCATGTTGGAGGTCCAAGTTCATCAGATCTTGGAGGGAAGACAAACATGTAAGTGGTATGTTGGTGGTAAATTCAGTAAAATTTAATAATGAGGCTATTCAGGCAGTTGCTTGAATAGACAGATGTCCATGGCAATAGATTATTAGCAAACCTAAAAGTTTATTTGGGGGATATAGCTCTATCACTCAGATATCAGTTTTAACATGGAATACTTTTGAAACATTCTTAAGGATCAGAATTTGGACGACATTTTTGTAGACTTAGGTCTCTCAATAAATGTTTATTCGGCATTCTGATACAGCCAGCTAGGTTTCTTAATTGCAGTCCAGAGTGCATTTGAAGGTGCTAACTCTGACTGTATGCAAGACGCTCATTCATTTTAAAGTGTACTTACCTGATTTTTGGGTTCAATAATTGAATGGTAGCATGAGATCATTACAACTGTACAATAAACAAAAAATACCAACCCAAATTTTTGAGAACTGGCAGAAAAGGTTGAAAAGTGCTAATTAAGTGTCCAAAATTACCAATGGTAGAAAATTGACAGTAAAGGGATTTACCCGATTTTTTGTAAATTTTATATACTGGATCTTTAGGACAGGGCCTGATCGACCCACAAAAAAAGATTTTTGGGATAATTGAGTGTGCTGCCAGTGTTTTAGTACTTGTTTATAGGCAATTTGGTTTTAAAGGGCATTACCTGATTATTAATTTGAGTAAATTTAGGTGGGAATGGGATTAAAATCTGCAGGTTAATTTAAAGGAGCATTTCCTTAATTTCACAGCCTCGTATTGTCATGTATGTCTTTCTTTTCATCAGATATTGTCATTTTCCATTTTTTGTCACATAGCAGCGAGCTGTTTAGCATACATGTAGAGGGGCAATTTGGAGGTGACATGTTGATATAGGCTTATCATCAATTTGCAGCATCATTACATTAACCAAAAACCCTTCTACTCTGAAAATGTTATCACGGAACTTCCCCAAGACCTAATATTTTTGGGAAAAGACTTATGTTTAACAAATTAATAATAAAATAAGTTTTTATGTTTTTTCATATGTGTCACTGATTTTGATCATGCAGCTAAGCTCGCGGCAAGCTCGCACAAGCACATACGAGACTATTGTAAGCGAGCTGGCACAAGCTCGTGCGTGCTCACATGTGGAGCTTGTGGTGCTCGTTCTGTTCCAAATAACGAGCTCGTGCCGCTGAGCGCACACTAATCTCGCGCCAGCTCCGCGCAAGCCTACTAGCTCTATTGTATGGAAGCTGGTACAGCTTGTGCGTGCTCACATTGCGAGCTCGTACGTGCTCGTTCTGTTCCAAATACGCGCTCGTGTTAGCTCACAATGTGATTGTTTTAGTTCTCGTAAGTGGTCTATAGCTTCTAAATGATCGTCGTAAGCTCGCAATGTGCTTGCAACAAGCTTGGTACGTGCTTGCAACAAGCACGCAACAAGCTTGCACGAGCTCACAAATATGCGCGTCATTTTCATAAGGGCATGGCTTACCACGACTATTTACACACTGCACACTATCAAAGTAATCCATAATGTCTTCTTGCCGACGACATACAACATTTAAATTGTTAAAATAAGCAGGTATAAGACTGGCAAATAGCTTGATGTGTAAAATCGCCGATGGAACTATTGCCAAGTATATACACTTTTAAACTTGGAAATATTACCCCCTATATCAGACCGGCATGAATGACATGAGATACGTCAATTTATACCTTACATGCGACCAAGATTGGGTGGGAGAGCTATTATCGAAAGAAGTTTACGGCATGATTAATGAGTGAACTTAGACATTTTTCCAAAACACTCTTGAGAGCCGAAAGCAAGCTCTTAGGGCACTGAATAACGTGGATAGCGGTACATTGTGGTGACCTATATCCTAACCAGTTTGGTTTTGTTTGATGGTATAGAAACGTAGTTTTAAGCTAATGTTTTTTAAATTTGTTTTGTTGTTTTTTTTTTTGTTTTTTTTTTCCTAAGGGCGGTGTATAGCACAATGGATTAAATCTTCTACCATAACTTGGTGCACTATTGGTCTTCGACATATAAAATCCCCACAAATAATAGAATGTAAGACACTGCAAAATATTGAAATTTTATAATTTTAAATAAAATCTCACATTCATAACATTCCACTAGGTTCGGTATCACTCGGAACCTGTAGCTATAAAAACAGAAAGGAGTTTAATTTTAGCTATTAGTTGAGACAGAATTAACATTTCGTGTCGCGATTCATTTAAATTCTCGAGCAATCATAAACCCTAAACTACCTTTAAGTTTTTTCGTTTTTGTTGTTTCTAATAACCGGTGTATTTTGAATACGTGTGAATGAAAAACAGGGCATCTAATTGTTGCATTCAGCTTAGGTTTCCGCGTTGAAGATAGTACCTGTTAAAACTGTTGACTCGCTCAACAACCGAATAGTGACGGCCTCCACACGCTTTATTTATTAACTTTCAATCACCAATGAACTATTTATTGGGGATGTTTCTCTTTTCAAACAGAAGATAAAAGTTAATTTAGCAACAAATATTTTTGTCCGGTCCGTCATTTGCTTGAACATGAAACTTCAGTTGTTTCAAATCTCATCAATGGCCCTTTTTGACATGGTAAGGATTCCCTACCCTTGAGGATGGTGTGTCTAGAATTAAATGCCCTGTCATGGTGATCGGTGTACAACGATATGCTCTTACATGTTGGCAACAAAAGTACTTGTGATGTATGGAAGACAACAGGTACTAATTTTCACTATTTAAGTTTAATGATGATGAAATGGTTTTTTTTTCGTACAATAGCTGTACTTTGTCAAAACTTATCTCTTAACAACGTGCGTGTATATTATCAGCAGTTTTTCCCGATAACGTTTCAAATACAACGGTTTGAGAGGAATATGGGTGTAAACAGATAAAATATAGGATAATGTGCATAATACTAGGCGGTTGTCGCTTATGGTAACATGAGAGTTGTAAGGAAAACACGTCTTTATTAAATATGCAACAGAAGCCTTCCAAAGTGTCGGTATGAAAAAGTGCTATTTTTATGGTGTTTCAGATGGTCTTTATTAGAATCCCACATGAAGATTTTCCTATACTTCATAAACTTCGAAGTACAAAGTAAAATGATTGATGTGGCTGCGCAGCATTATCGCGCCGTACTACAGACCTCGCTTAGGCGCAGTCCTACTCGCGCGTGGTTGAAGACAACAGCGTGGCGATGTAAGAACAAAACAATCGCTTACCTGATACACAAATACTGGACATAGAATTCGACAAATACTAGTCAGTCCTTGTGAGACTTGTGTGGGAGTTTAGTTGATTACTTTGTCTTCTAGGTTACTAGTCTTTGTAGATATAAGCCGGCAAAATGGTTTATTCTCTCATTGCAAGGTATTAGCTTAATTGGCTATTTCGGTTTAGATACGACTTTGTGCACTCACGGGAAAAGCCGTGTGTGTAGTTACACCACCACCTTATTAGCTAATTCTTATTAAATTGATTGTTAAATTATTCAGAATATATTTTTAAATACATTTTTCAAATTGTGCTATATTAGGTTTTCGTTCGAAACTCGCATACTGATGAAACAAAAATTCTTCTCCTGTCAAAACATGAAAATGTGATTAAGGCGAATGTCAATATAACGAGGTCGCAATGGTCTGTGCTTGGACTCAGCGCAGACTGCTCTTCATCTTATGCATTTAATTGTTTTGCTCGGAAACAATGCAGTACGTAATTTTGAGTTGCCATCTGAATTTGGCCATGATACATTCATTATTGATCTCGGTAACGTTGGAGGGGCAATCAAGGTTACTATATGACGGCACGACTCCCTTGATTTGGGCTTTGTTCATTCATACCATATTGATTTGCGAATACACCCACATGTGTGTGAACGTGGACTTTTCCTTCTTTCTTAAAGGCCGACTCAGAGATTTTGAAAATAACTTTTTCTTATTAATTAAAATATCTAACTAGCCTAAAAGATAGTCCCCTAAATGCTCAATGCCTCGATTCGCCGAGCTAGGCTATGCAGAGCTTGAGGTGAACCATCATGATAAGGCCTTTGACTACCTTCCGAGGAAAGTCCGCACATCATTCGATATTAACCCTTTCTCGGCAGTAATGGCGCTGAAGTTCCCACCGAATGACTGCATATATTTTTTTTTCCGGTAAAGCTCACGGTCCTGTTTCCGTGCAACCGCCATAAACTGCTACAATTTTATTAAGTCGACATCAGTGTTGTTATAGTATATTCCAATTGATGGTAGAGTATGGGGAGGAGTTGGGACTTCGTCCATTACCTCCAAATAGGGGACAGAAATACCCATAAAATCTTTGATTTCTTCATCGCAATACAAATATCGGATTGAAAGAAACTGGCCA
>JAMKCH010043372.1:0-31261 GCA_023653785.1 Ophioderma brevispina
AACAAATCAAGTAGCTCCAAGGGTGCCTTATGTCCAGGTGTGTTAGCCTGGTGCTCCTGGGTCATAGGGTGGGGCATGCAGAGTTGCCCATGTGGCAGGGATTTGTCAGATATCCAAACCAGTAGAGGGCAGTGGTCAAAACTTTCAGGGGCTACATATAGGGCATCCTAACATTACCGTGCAAGTTTGTAGCCAAAAGCAATCTAAATAAGAACAAAATCGGATATTTTGGGCATTGCTGTCCACATAACTTGAATGGGAAATTCATATCTTGAACACTGCTATTCCTATTTTTTCTGTCAATTTTCAGTTGAAAAAATTAAACTTAAGAGAATATAGACACTGATCTCCACTAATAAGCGATTACCGCAAAATTTCAATATTTTGATTTGTTCAGGTGGATCACTGATAGTGTCGTTAGAGTGACAAAACCTGTCAAATTATGATGGTGGGGTATTGCTCTCAAAGTTTAAGAAAACCAAGGCCGACACTCGTATTTACGAGAATTGCGTAAAATTAAATATGTCCCGCAGAATTTCGCAACACTAACATGCGATAAATGCACATACCCACCTACCCCCTCCCCAACACCCACCGCTTCCACCACTCTGCAACACCCACCCCCTCCCCAACACTCTGCAACACCAAGCCCACCCCCTCCTTAACACCCCTCAACACCCCAACCACCACCGCAAACACCCCACCCCAATACCCGTAAACAGGCCTCCCCCTTCCCCAACACCCCACAACATGCCCCCCTACCCAAATACCCTACCCCCTCCCCCGCCCAACCCACCAACACCCCACCCTCCCCAACACCCAAACACCCACCTCCCAAAAACCCACAAACACCCTAACCCTCCCCAAACAACCTACCCTCCCCAACAACCCAACAACCTCCCCCTCCCCAACACTCCCACTCCTACCCCCAACACCCGTACACACCAGTGTAAACCCAAACCACACCCTGTACACCCCCCTCCACAACACACCTCTCAAAAAAACATGCAATTGCAACACCCCACCCCCGCCAACACCATCCAACACAAACACCCTCCAACACAACATCCCTCCCCCAACACCCCACCCCACCCCCTCCGGGGCCAACACCCCGCAACACCCAACCCCCTCCCCAACCCGGACACCCCACCCCCCGCCCCACAATCCACAACTCCCAACACCCCACCCCTCCCCTATGGCATCGTTTAGCGTATGTAGCGAAGAATTTTGCCTATCCGACGTACGTTTCAGAGATACAGCAATTTGCATATTTAATGAGCTCATTGCATCACCTAAGCCGCAAATATCGAACTTTCAAAATTGCCAAAAAAGATTTGCCCCATGATAGGCTTCATGCAGCACAAGAATGTGAAAAATATAGCAATTACGCTGATTTTTGCAGATTAATTAGCTTATTTGCCTCTCAATTGCCCCGGAATATGCCCAAAATCTAATCAGGTTGAGAACTGTTCAGCCCGCTTTCTTCCAGCAAGTTACATCATTAGACGGGCCTTACGGGAACTCCAGAGAACTTGTCACAGGCCTTGCAGGAAAATTTTCATAAATTATGCAAATTTAGATACTTAATTAGCATATAGTTTAAGCCCACGTATATCGCGGTCGAGAACTCATCCAAACTCGCTTCTTTCCACCAAGTACCTATTGTCACCTTTACGGAACTCCAGATAATCGTAACAACATGGGTTAACATTTTTATCACGGACGGACGAACGGACGGACAACGGCCGGGACGTCTGCTCATTTCATTAGTCTCACGTTCGAACTCGTTCGGCGGGGGGGGACAATAAATGGCCTGATATGATAAAGGGGTTCCAAAATTTGAGTGCTTTGGTTGTGAGTTTTTAAGCCAAAAAGCAGATTTTGGGGTTTGGTAAACCAGAAATTTTGACGTATACTGGGTTTTGTTTACAGAACCACTGCATAGGATATCGTTTCACAGACCCTTCAATGTACCTGCCAGTCAGCCTGTGTAGATCCCTTTATAACCAGCAAGCAACAATATTAAGATGCATCATATATTTCTCGCTTTGACTTGTAGTCATTCAACCAACCCTTCAAAACTAAGATACAAAAAAAAAAACATTTCAAGCCCACATGATGTGAACCAGTTTTCGCGACAATTAAGATTACTCTTAAACTCATATAGCACAAGAGGTTAAATTTCCAACGGGGCAAACTTTATGAAAGTGTATGGTGGACTGCAGGGTTCAGACACAAATGGCTAATAATGATATACAAATACAGCAAGTAAACTTGCACGATCCCCGGCAACCATGGCAGTAGAAAAGTTGCTTAGTTGGTTTACAGTGTCAGTTGCAGGCACAAATTCAATTTTTAAGTGTTCTCATAGATAAATAGAAATGTAGCAGTTTCCACTAAAAACGAAAAACCCTACCAATACTGGAACAAACACTACACACACGGACTGAGGCCATAAATACTATCTCCCTCTGCTTTCAAATTGGTCATCTCCTGTGTGACCTCCCCATCTGTACCCCTACCTAAGACCCTTGTCTCAATACCACATATGTAAATTTAAAATAAGAAAACATTCAAAATTACAATTTTTTATTTTGTTCATTTTTGCAATAGTTTGTAGCCTATTGAGATGTGAGAAGAAAAAAAAAATTAGGGAAAAAAATTGCAATGAAATTATTAAGTTTGATGGTAATGTTGGCGTAGAATGCCTTGTGTGACCAGAGACATGGCCCCAATGAACAAAGTGGGAACCCCTAGTATAAACTCACAGACACTAAGTCCTATATACTTACAAAACTCAATCTTTTTCCTCATCGTTGGAATAGTCTTGTTGTTCCCAGTGAAGTGACGGCCATCACCGGATTTTTACACCAAAGGGAGTATTAATCATCGCATGCACTGAACACCATCTGTCCATCCTCATATGATACACAGCAGAGTTGTTATATACATGAATGGTATTGAGTTCTATTCTCTTTTTCAGTTCCCGACAAGTGGGTGCATTTCTAAAAGGGGTGGGAAAGTCCACCAAAGCATGTTACAGTTTGTAAAAAGATGGCATTTCTGTTGTTAACGTGTGTGTTAAAGGCTGACTCAGAGAATTTTGAAAATATAATTTTTTTGTGTAAGCAAATTAAAATCGTCTTTCATCTAGAACTAGAGGAGATAGCACCTTAAAATGCTTAAATTCAAAGTAGGTTTGAAATCGGGTTTCCGTTTCCATGCAGTAAACATTTTATTCACAGTATAACAATGCCGTAGGATACCGTGTAGGCTATAACAAACATTTCGGATCCGGACTTTTATAGCAAAGTTGGGATTTTAGATATGCAAGGACTTCGATTTGAACTTAGTTATTTCACACAGTGATTAGTATAGGACAAGCAGTATGTATATGCAAAAACATGATTTCTTTGAAAAATGACGCGCCCCAATCGGGGAAAATCTCTGAGTCAGCCTTTTAATGGTATAGGATTCAAATCTTTGCATGTATCCCAATTTTAAGGTGCATTCCTGATTCCAGCACCTTCTGTTTTATTCATTGTCACTAGATATCCTTGAGAAAAGCGTATTCACAACTTTGAGTCAATCGATCTTGCGGTTTGTGTTGTGAGCCAATTTCTTGTTTCCCACAGTCCCATGGCCACTGTGCTGTAATTTCTTATGTCTGTTTATGGACAGAAATTAATTATAACATTGCCATTTCCAGGCAGAACCCAATATTGCTATATGAATAAATACAAGGGATGCCCCATAACAACGGGGAAAGATTTATGGAAGAAGTCCGATTTTAGATGAAGGAGGAAACCGACGATCTTGGCGGAAAAACCTGCGAGGACGCGTATGGATCGACAACCAAATTCACATAAGACACTGGCTTGACCGGGGGGGATCCAAACCAGGCCGCATGGTGAAAGGTGAGCAACTCGACCACTACACCAAGTCGCCCTCCAATTCCAAATTCTTACAGATACGATATGATTAGGTACACCTGGAATTCCTCAGGCTACGGTTCCAGATGAATATGACATGACGTCCATGCAAGTATGTTGTATTATTGTTTCCAGTTGACTTTATATGCTAGGGATCTACTAACCTATTCACAGGAATCCACAGTTACTCTGGAGTAAGAAAATGGAACCTTTCCAAAGCAGTGGGTTTTCCTTGGCTCGTAGTATTGTACCCCTGAGGCAGATCTAAAATGAAAGACAAAAAATTAAAAAAAAAAAAAACCAAAGTAACTAGATATGACTGTGTCACTTGTTAAGGATTTTTGCCCAAATTTTGTGATCGCTGTTTTGCCAAAATCTTTCATTTTTCTTCTGTTGCTTCGTTCCTTTCATAACAATGTTTTTACTTTGATTGAGGCTGGTACTATAGCCTGAATTAATCTTGTTTACTAAAAATTACTGAAAATCTCAGTTTAATTTTCTTTATTTCACTCACACAGACAAAATTGAAAAGGTAGATAACCCAAAGCCTTCACCAAACCCCATCTGTAAAGTTTTGTGCCGATATTTCAACCGGTTTTTACCAGAGTTAAATGCGATTTTGTAATTCCCTAGAGTACTGTGTAAAAATTTATCTGGTTGACCAAAATGGGGTATTTTTTCTCATAACATCCAATCAAATATCCTTTAGCCTAAGATTTCACTGGAGAATGAAGAAAAATAGTAGCTTTCTTCGGATACAAAAATGTTGACCACTTCATATTAAATCTGGGGTCATCGGACCATGAACCTTTACCATATTCCCTGAAATGGAGTGGAATGGGCCAGAACTCTTTAATAGGGCATATTATACCAAAATT
This sequence comes from Ophioderma brevispina, assembly GCA_023653785.1. NCBI lineage: Eukaryota > Metazoa > Echinodermata > Ophiuroidea > Amphilepidida > Ophiodermatidae > Ophioderma > Ophioderma brevispina. The sequence goes on from JAMKCH010043372.1 coordinate 4,811, forward strand.
AAATTAACAGACTTCAAAATTTCAAATAAAAGAGAATTTTGCAACTTTGTGCTTATTTTGTAGTTTCAGATCACATTAGTAAACCTACCATTTGGCTTTGTAATCAATCGTCCTTGTCCCACGCTTATTTTGTTGAAGCAGTTTTTTCAAAAATCTCCTGTGCCTCATTCTCTTGAATAAAATGTCGGCAGATCTGTATGCTGTGAAAGAAATTGAGCCTTAAAGTCATTGACTCAGACGATTTATTGAATGTAATTGTGTTTTGTGTTTTATTGAAAATAGTCAACTAGACCTAAAGAGTCACCTAAATCCACCATTCCAAGTTTTGAGATGAATCAGATTTTCGTTTCCATGTAGTAAAAGCATTTATGTGTATAGTATAATAGTGCCATAGGATACTGTGTATTTCCTAAATTTCTGGAATCCGGCAATTGATAACAAAGGTGTGATTTTCTATATGAAGGACCTTCGATTTGAGCTTAGCTATTTCACACAGTGGTTTTTAGTATATGACAAGCATTGGTGTATTGCAAAAAACACAATTTGGTTTGAAAATTGAGGGGCGCCCTCCTCGGGAAATCTCTGAGTCAGCCTTTCAAAATATATCATTACGCAAAAAAAATGTTGTTTGTCGTAACCCAACCACCCAAGGAAAAAACCTGCCAACTCAAAAATTTTATGTCAAATTAGCAAATTCTTTTTTTTTAAAAATCTGCCAACTCAACCCTAACTTTTCACTACAATTAAAAGTTTTACCAACACAAAGATTAAAAACATAAAAACAAGACAACAAAACAACTACAACAGGTAAAATAATAGATCTTTGCTATGTCATGAAAAAAAATAGTATGTTTACTCATTCAGGTCAGGATATTTTTTTGAATAAAGTCTACACCTTTGAAAGGTATATTATAAAAACCATGGTTTAGGCTGACTCAGAGATTCGAAATCTAATTATATTTGAATAGAAATTAAAATAGTCCTCTAGAACTAAAAGATAGTCCCCTAAAACGTTCATTCAAAGTTCGAGCTGAATCGGATTTTCCGTTTTCACGGAGTAAAACAATTTATGCACCGTATAACAGTGCCGTAAAGGATAACCGTTTAACAAAAATTCCGGCTGCGGAATTTTATAACAAAGTTTGTGATTTTTTATATGAAGGAACTTCAATTTGAGCTTAATGTATTTCACACAATGATTAGTATATGGACACGCATTAATTTACATGGCACAAATCACGTTTGTTTTGAAAATTGAGTGCGCCCTCATCGGGAAATCTCTGAGTCAGCCTTAATATGATGGGTGCTGGGTGAGTATAGCATAGACTAAATGTAACCCTATGTTTAAGCACACAAATTAGCCCTTTCAGGCCAACAAATCTTGCACCATTTTGCATCCGTGATTGTTTTTTTTTTTTTTGGGTATTTTTTCGGAACAGTTTGTAAAAATTAAAATTGGAGGGGTCATTTATGACACAACATTATGGTAGTAATGTAACAAGTCAAATCAAAACAACAAATTTTGATTCATCTCCAACTTTGTCATTTGGCATTTAGGTGGACTATCTTTAATTCTATTTGACTATTTTAATAAATATACAAAAAATATTATTATTTTGATAATATTTTGAAAAATCTCATTCAGCTTTTTTAACCTCATACCCCCTTCAGGTTGTTTCCCCCGGCTTGCAAAAAACCCCCTTTTTTGGTGCCAATGTAATTGTCCATTGATCTTTTTCCACTCATTTTCCATCCCAAAACAAACATCCACTGGGGTAATGGTCAAATCAGGGTGGATCCCAAAGATGTGGATGGCAACCCCCGCCCCTCGGGAAGAGAATAACCAACATGCCTAGCACAACGTAGAAACATCACAGGCACTTGTTTTGGTACCAATAGATAGCTAGGGGTCCCTCTTCCATTGATACCAAAATGAGTACTAACAATGCCTAGCATTACTTCACAGTGACGTCATCAAGTTCGGCATGTTCCAATTTCCATAGAGACCATAGGGGAAATTCATTTTTCGCCCAAATGTTATGAATATCCAATTTTCATGCGGTTTTTTGGCTCTAGTTGATGGGAAATGATTATTTTTATATAATAAATTATTTTAGCGCTATAATATTTTTGAAGTAGCTAAAATGCCCAAAAATCCATTTCCAGCCTATATTCATTATTTTCATACTTTCCCAACATATGATGTCATAGTGATGTCATAATGGGGACGTTTTGTACTTATTTTGATACCAATGGAAAGGAAGAAACTCCAAGCTAGCCCTGTAGTACAAAATTTACATGAATCTGATGTTCAATAATAAAATCACAGGGGGGAATGGTACCACCCCCCCCCCGCTTGGTAGTTTTGTTACAAAAATGGGCTCAGGTAGACGAGGCTACAGGGGCATTTCTTGATCCACAACATCATCCCCCGACTTTACCTAAACAAAGTTATACTTTTTTATCTTAACTGAACCATTGCCTTAGAAATTTGCAATTTTGTTTTTCTGTCCGTTAACGTACAGAAATTACAGTACATTTACCATGGGAACCATGACAAAACATGCAAATTTGCTCATAACACAAGCCGCAGGATCGGCATCAACTCAAATTTTTAATAAGGCGTTTTTTTCACGGATATATAAATCACGAACATGCAACCTTTAAGACCCCTAATGTCAGTATCACTGTCACGCAAAGATCCATATTTGTGGAAAATTTTTAGCACTGTGCCCCATACACCTTCTTTGGAGAATTGTGAAGAGTTTCACCCAAAGACCTCGTTTGTTTCATTTTGGCAAAAAATTCGTACGACCAAAGACTCCATTTTTGGAGCAATTTTTTCACCCCCCCCCAAAAAAAAACTTTGGGGCAATTTGGTAGTCTCCTCACCCAAAGACCCCCTATTTTTTGCACGGTTCTCGGCCACGATGCACCCTAACACCCGTTATCCATATGTGAGCACCCCCGGGGGCAGGAGGCAGAGGGCTTTTCCAGGACCATTTCAATGGGTGTTGCTGCAAAACTTGCCCCATTGCGGACACCAATTTACAAAAATATGCAAAATTGCTGCATCTCACTGGGGCTTACAGGTGTACCAAGCGAGCCGGAAATTTGAGAAATTGTGTGGTGTCACCCCATACACGCCCTCTTGGAACGGCCCTGGGGGAAGGGTTCGTCTAACAGTTCAATGAGCAGGACTGTATATTTGATTAAGTATAGAGAAACAAATAAAAAACAATTAAAACCTTAAAAAAAAGAAAAAAATAGGAAAATTTCCTTCTATTTGATCTATGATGGACTAGACCATGGAAGAACAGAATTACCATTTTACAAATAATAAAAATTCTTTAAAAAGGAATTGCCGTTCAATCGTTAAGAATCATGTTGTGGCAGGTTATACGCATTTCAATGAACATGTCATATTAAAAACCCTTTACACATACTAGATTTAAATAAAAAAAAATCATTGCATTTAACGGCGGGGGGGACACAAAAATTTGCTACACAAACATCAAATATGAAGAAGAAGTTTGACCATTGAGAGAGACAAATTCACAATGGGGAAAAATCACTATTTACGATCCAAATTCACAAAAATTACAAATTTTAAAAGCAAAAAACAATGAAACCATTAAAAATATCAATACAAAAAATAAATGTTAATTAAATTTTAAATACAACGGTATAAATTAACTTTTTTAAAAATGTTGTGAAATCCTTGAAAAATGTTTGAAATTACTCACCAAATTCCCATAGGCTAACGTTATGGAACCAAGATGATGATGATAATAAGGATGGAAGTCGGGGGATGAGGTGGCGGATCACAAAGTGCTCCTTTAAATTTGAGAATTTGGTCTCAGGTTCGCATATTGCTATAAATTTACCGTTACACAAGGCCACAACCACCATTTTCGATCGTCTCCAAGTTTACACGTTGCCACAGTAACATTGGTGACTGTCGAATTACAATCACTAGCGGTTGCACGCGCTTCTCACAAACCGCTAGCTGATTTGAATGGGAGGAGCGGTCACTAAACGGGTTGATCACTCTTCCATTAACGCAAAATTTCAGAGACATTACAATAATTTCTCCAAACCTTCTCCATTATTTGTATTAGAGCTCCACATTGTTGTAAATCAAGAGCTGTCAAGATTTAGGCCCCTTTCTCAACATGAGCTATGAAGCCAGGTTAACATATCTGCACAATTGGAACGCTAGCTGAATTTGAGAGTGGGAGGCGGTCAATAAACGGGTTGATCTCTATTCAATCATGCAAAACTTCAGAGACATTACAATATGTTATCCAAGCCATCTCCTTTGGCCTATTTGCTTTTTCGCTTTGTCACCAATTCACACTTCACTATGCATCAATCTGCCTTAAACGTGTTAAGTCAGGAGCGATCAAGATTTCCCCCAAACATAACATTAGCTATAATTGAGCCAGGAGGAAAGAATGCCAACAGGGCCCAGCCAAAGAAGAACTCCCACTCCAAAAGACCCAATCAGTTGCGTAGCTGGGGTCGGTGGAGAAAAGAAAAGTGGCCATAAGGACTCAATCAGGGGGCGAAATGCGGGGTGGTGCAGAGTACCCCCCCCCCCTTGGAAGAAATTGCAAGCAAAATGGGAAAACTTTGAGGCAAAAGCAGGCGTTTTGGAAGCTACCCTCCAATCGGGGCGATTTTTTTCATTGGTCGGGCTGACTTTTCCCCTGACCAGACTTTTGCCCCCTCGACACAATGCTGTCATACAGATGGAACGGGCTACGGGCCCTGGGCTGCAATGATTCAAACAATAAATTGTAATGAAAAGTATAGGTATCTAGTTGTAAATATAGGCCTACGTTGCTCGAGGCAGGGCCATACGCCGGCAGGAAGTACTTTTTGGGAGGGGGGGGGGAGGGGGCTTCGAAAAAAGTGACCTTTTTGGTATAAGTGAATAAATCCCCCGGTCCTTTTTGAACATCTCATCACCCCTAAAAAAATGGGCTACTTGTCAAAATTTCTCTCACAGTTTTGGACCTCTTGATCCACAAAAATCAAGCAAAATAAGTGGACCTTTTCGGGCCCGTTTTTGGAATTCCCCCTGCGTACCTCTCTTAAACAGAAGATTGAAAATCAATTCTAAAAGATTGAGTTGAGGGAAACGTCTAAAATTCAAGTGAAAATTAATGGAATTTGGTTTTTTGAATTCGATTGTAAGAGCTTTTAAGACTGAATTTCTCAATTTAATTTGGAATTTTCCCTACCTCAATCTTCCATTTAAGAGAGTAGGGGTCTGGTTTCGCAGTCATGTTGCAAAAATCAAGAAAGCACATGGACTAATGCCTAAAATACAACTTTGAGGTGATTTTACTTTTTACCACGCTGTTGGTTTTATCTATTTTGGTATTTTTTTTTTTTTTTTTTTTTTGTTATTTTATTCTTAATGATATTTTTTTTTTTAATTTTAAAAATGTGCTGATTTTGCAAGTTTTACACAATACATAGCTGATATCCGGGGTGATATGGCAGAGGATAGGCGGCGGTAACGATACGTCATGTTTAGAGTGTCAGCCCCATCCGGATTTTCGAGAGGCGCCGATGGGAAAGAAAGACGATCCTGAATTTTCATTTCATTTTACAGTTTTTGCTGTAAATCTGCCACGGATATTTACAGTGGGTGTGTGTGGTGTGTGCCTGTGTGTGGGTGTGTGTGTGTGGGGGGTGTGGTGATAGTAAATACATATTACTAATTGACGCAATTTTACACACGCATGTTCACGTTGCATTCACCATTAATTGTAAAAAACAATAGAGTAACAATTTGGCAAGAACCTGAAATAAAATGCTTACAAAAAATACAGCATAAGAAGATTTCTTATTTCTGCTAGTGTTTTCCGTTATGGTCTTGTCTTTATTTTTTTAATATTTGAGTAAAATGACCAAAGGAAGCCCGGCCTCAATACAAGATACATGATTGCTAATGACAGGTAATTATTACGTACACTCTCTTCATGTTAGCACTCTTTCTGTCACTATTGTCAGGAATTTGGTCATCACGATCAATTTAATACACATAGCGCCTATTACTTTGTTTGTGGCATCACTGAGCTAGTGGTGTTTGTATTTTTGAAGGCTTTTATGTGCACATATTGACACAGAAATTGAATTTGCGGAAACACAGTTAATCGTGAAGTGTTTGGCCTATGTTGCTATGTAAGTAATTAGGTATACCAGTACCACAATGTTCGGACTTAGACTGGTACCTTGCCCATCATTAGCGCTTTGCAGCATTAGTTAGAAAATCGATGGTTATATACGTGCCAAAGAGTTAGAGGGCACAAGCGAATATCAGCGAGTGGGTAAAACCCTTACCAGAGCACGAATGCCTTAGCCTAAGTTGTTATAACGCCCTCTATAACTAGTCCAGTGGCTTATACGCCGTACGTCAAAGGTGAAAAGAACCTATACGGATTTTGTACATTGTTTTCGCATGCAAAACTAATGTAGATGTTCATGATTTGGTAACCCACCGTCTTTAACCTCTTTGAATCTTGAAGACATAACTACAATGCACATACTCGCCGCTTTTATCTTACCTAGACGATCTATAAATACAAATCTTTTTCGTCTACAACTAATAACACAGTTCCTAAATCTAACCTTCTAGAAAGGCACCCATGTATTTAGTTTGTCCATAAGGATCCTGGGGTTTATAACTTTTCCGGGTTAAACCCATAGCAAACACGGTTCTCGCGCCCGTGCGAAAATAACTATAGGGGTGTTAAGAAGAGTTAAAAGACCTCCAGGTATGTGCAGGCTAACTTTAAGTTTCATAACTTTAATCAAAAACTGTGTATATTACATGATTCATAGACTCATACTCACTGATCTTAAAACCACAAGGACATAGACCTGTCAAACAGGTTGCATTGCGTGGGAAACATGCATACGTTGTGTTTTCTTGTGTTAAAACCCTAAAAGAGGCCCGGGAAATTACACAGAAATACATTGAAATCCATTCTTTTTGTGCTAAGTATACAGTTTACACACCCTATGTTTTTAATCTTATTATTTGATTTATTTGTAGTAAGTCTGTGGTGCATACTTTGACCACACCGCATCATGACCAAAAAATCCAACTTGCTTGAAAAAATGGCGAAAACCATGAATTTTTGCAATTTTTTTTGTCGATTTTCGCATTTTTTGTATGACGTCATTTTGACGTCACTGTGTTCATACAATGTATGTTTGTACTTTTTTTGGTAACCAATGGACTCAGAGAAAAGGTCAAACACAAGTCTATCAACAAAATTGGTACCACACATATGATAGTTCATCAATACGTTTCCGAGATACTAGGGTGGGCGGAATCCCCCCCCCCCCCCCGTCGGTGAATGGGTCCAAGAAGCCGGCTTCTTTAGGGTTTAAATGCATTTGTCCGACGTCTGTCTGAATTATACGAAGAGTCGCCGGCGACATTAAAGTTAACTGTCTGTTTTAACACTAATGACGCTGATTTGGTCCTTTAATCATTTTCAGTGAGGCTTTTTGATATTTTACAACCAGCAAAAATATTGATTTTGAAAAAAATCTTGAGGGCGCACTATTTTTGAAATGTGCCAGTGTCCCTTTAAAAGTACAATACACTTGAAAAGATTAGCTATCCTTACACGAATCTCCACTGGGGCCATTACTTAACTGCTGCAAGCAACTCCATCCCCACTGTCAAATAATAAAAGAAAAGACCTCCATATTATTTAATGTACAAAAGAACCATAAATAACCATTGGGTTTATCAACGAATCTACTTGCACTGTACGCACCTCAGTTTTAAAAGAAACGGGATACCTACATCATAATTAGAAACAAATCAACCGAAAAAATTGCAAAATAAGCATAAGTTAGCATGGGCAATCCAAGATCATTTCCAGTAATTAAAGTTGGCTGTGCAGCTTATACGACCAAACCATATTTAACTGCCATTCATGCCCAAATTTGACTCAAATATCCTTATCAAATGGGTGATTAAGTCGATACTTTTGATCAGGATTATTCAGTCCTTGTTTGCAGGTTCTTACAGACAGGGGAGAAGTGAGAAAGGGAGAAAGGGGAGAGTGAGAGCCTCAGGAAGGCATGCACAGACATGTTCTTGTGCACCAACCACACACCAAACACGCACATATCAGGGCGGATCCAGGATTTTAAAAACGTCAAAATTACGGGGGTCTGAGGCTGAAACTTGTCCAATGGGCTGATTTTGCAATATTTTGCAGAATTTACCGGGAGAAGCGCACCCCTCCGCCCCGCCCTAGATCCGCGCTTGCATATCATGCACACACCACTCATGGCAATGTTCCAGCTAGTTGTTTATATGGTCCTTCCGGCATAGCTTTTCACCCACAACAAAAAAAAGAAACAACTTAAAAAAAAAAAAAAAACATTAACAGCCAAATGTATGTTCCTTCATAAATTTTCCTTACAAGTCATTTTAATTTCCGAAATTAACTAAAAAACATGAACTTACTAGAATATTCCTTTTCCAACACTTCACTTCCACTCCTCCATGCCACCATTGAAACTTGAGCCATGTCTGTACCCCCTGACTGTCCCAAGTGCCTCTCCATTTACCCTGCAGAACATTCATGGCTTGTACAGCGCTGGCTTGTAGATCCATGTTTGTTTGGCCCAGTCCCTTCAGATTGCATTCTTTCCAGCTATGTTGGAACTATGGTATGGATTCATTATGCTTTGTATATCTCTCCAGTTCCCCTCCTCCTGGCTTCTCCCAATTGATTGAACAACTTTGTTTCCTTAATTCTAGAGGAATGCTGAATTTCCATCCACTGATGGTGTTCTTTGCTGAATAGATTGACCACTAAGATGTGGCATATTCTGCTTTGAACATTTTCCTTGTAATCTATGATTCCCTCCCCTTCCTCACGTCCTGGAAACTTGCTCCCCTACCTCTTGTTCCTTGACCTCTTACTCCTCTCCTGCTAAGTAGTCCAGAACTTGCCCATGCTCCTTGGTGTGGTTCCTTTTCTGGCTTTCTACGGATCACCTAAATCTTTTCTTCTCCCCTGCCACTGTCTGTCTTTGGTCAGATTGTTTACCTATCATCATTCCTTCTTGCTTCTGGCCATCCTGGCAACTGGCCACTTACGTTGTCCATCCTTCCCCCCCTCCTTGGAGGCGGTTTCGGTTTCCGTTTTTTCTACTGAATCATTATACTCCTCCGCACTGTCGGTTCTGGATGACCTGGTGCCATAGCATCACCCAAGAATTCTTGTTGTCCTAGCTACTGCTCGGCTGCCATGTGGTCCAGAACTTGTCCATCTTGTCCGTCTTTCTATTGAATCATTTTCAGTTTTGCTCCCAGGTAACATATGTTGTTCAGGATGACTGGTTGCCATAGCGCAGCACCAGCTACACGGTGTCTTGGCTGCTTGTGGCTAGGTGATCCAAACTTGCCCAGCCTTCTATAAGGCAGCGTTTTCTTGTCCGTCTATCTATTGAAGCAACCTGCATTTTCTCTCCTCCTGTCTGGTCTGGTGCCACATCATCAGCTTGAACCTCACCAGCAGCTTGTGCCATCTTGGTTGCTGTCTTAAGTAGTACAATTTGTCAGTTCATTTACACATATTTTAGTTAGGTTTTGGAAGTGCTCACTTGTGCGAGTCATCAAATTGCTACAACATCACTCACTGGCATGGTTAATTTGGATAAACTTTTCTGTCGTCTATCCTAATATTTGTGTAAACAATTTTTGTTTGTTTTCTATGTTTTTAATTCCCTGTCACTTGAGAAAGGTGATCTTGTTAATATCAAAATTTTGTCATTGGTGGTGTCTATCTCTGCATGTACCCATCAGACCACTGACCCACTCCCGATGACACTTGCAGCACAAACCTTAGTATCTATACTACTTTCACTGTGACAGCATGTCTGTAGCAAAATGTTACTTGGATATTCAGACTTTACAACAACTCTTTTATGCTGTACCAATCAGTGTTCCCTACTCTTATGCCCCCAGAAATCATACTTTGCAAGTCTCTTAAAAACATTCTCACTGAATTAACTCCAACAACTAAGTCCCTGTTGGAGGGGGGTCTTGCAAGTTTTAACTTGGCATATTTTTTTTTACCATGACGCTACATAGCTAACTATAAATTTTTGGCAATGAATGAGACAAATAGAAAAAACCATTTCTATTATCAAAATGTCAATTTTGAGGAGGTGACTGTGTATGTCACGGCTAAGGATTGGGTAGTGCCCCTTTAAAAATTTTATCCAAAGATGATATTGCAAAGTAAACAACTTTTGAGCTTAATTAATATAAACAGAACTGGTTTGAAAATACAGGTAAACCAGTCAGGGGTGTCTTATCTTCCCAAAAACCTGAATTACTCCCAGCACTAATTGTTGTCCTCATGAATCTTCTCCAAATTCATCTCCAACTTCAATGCAATGTACAGTTGCCGCCATCCCCACTGACCCATAAATCAAACCATTTAACATAATAATAATATATTCCTGTTCAAGTTAGTCAACTAACAAATACTTGGAAGTCTTTCCCAAACAATAGGCATATGAGTATGGCAATGCACACATAAACATCCAACTTTCCCTTGATTTCTAGGTCATTTCATTCCCTATCGTTTTATGTGAACAAGATGGCTTTTTATTCATTTGGCAATAGTTCCATATGTACCCCCTCAAAGTTCTACATGTAACAAATTCCTTTTATTCCCTGTCATAGCTGCCCCTCAGCCTCTATGTGGTCCAGAACTTGCCCATCCTCCTTGGATGCGGTTTCTTGTTCATTTTTCCATTGAATCACTTAAGTTTTTGCTCCTCCGGCAAAAGTTCTACATGTAACATATTCCTTTTATTTTTGGCCTTAGGGTTAGTGTATGGACATAAAGAAAAAATAATTTACTTCCTGTAGAATTTTTAAGGGGGTACACTATTTTTATTAAGTAAAACTTGAAATTAATCCCCAGGATTTGCAGCCAATAATGGAAAAATAGACTCCCCTGGAACCTCCAAGTCAGGATTGTAATTAATTTTGTTCATATTCTCAAGTATTAACATACCTCTTTGCTGACCATCAGATTTTTGACATAGAGAGTCATTCTTTGCCTTTTTCTTGACATCTGCTACTGTTTTTGCCAATTGTATCTTCTCCAAAAGATTGGTTGCCATGAAGTTTGACTTTAATCCAGCGACACCCTCTGATGGAATAAGTGTTGTCTCACGACAAAGAGGACATGACAAGGTGATCTGGCTTGCTGTGTCAGCTGGCATCTTGACTAATTCCTTGAGACAATCCTCACAGAAGGAGTGTAGGCATGGAAGACATTTAGGTTGGTGGAGAAGGTCCTCACAAATTGCACACAGGAGCTCATCTTTAAGTACTTCCAGCAGGTTTGACATTTCCATTGTCCCCTGCCATTTGGTATTCTGAAAAAAAAGATGACTAGAGAAACCAAATCAATATTTACACTGGGGTATTAGAAGAATTGATGTTTTTTTCATCTGAAAAATTTCACCCCCCCATGTCCACTGAAAACAAAAGATTTCTCCTAATTTTCTAAGTTTCCATTTAAAAAAAATGTAGTGTTCACTCTCTTGATCTAAATACAAATTTTGTGTTCACTCAAAATCACCCATTCTCCCAGCATAAATATTTAATTGGTCCACATGCCCATTGTCCCCAATTATGATTCACGCAAGATGTATGGCATAGTAGTCTTTCATGTAGTGAAAGAATTTTGCATATCTGATGTACTGTTTTAGTGATACAATTACACATATTTGAATAGCTCATTTGCACCAAAGGATGCCCCTTTAATTAGCCCACATGCCCTTTGACCCCAATGCTATTCACTCGCCAAAGATGTTTGGCATAGTACTCTTATCATGTAGCTGAAAGAATTTTGCATATCTGATGTACTGTTTTAGTGATACAACAATTACACAAAATGAATATATTTATTATTCTTTTCCTGGATATGGCCAGCGCACACAAGCAGTGTTCGATTTAGAGGGGTTTTACATGCACAGATGCATGTAACATTTGCTCTGTGCATGTAAAATTTTGCCTGTGCATGCAGATTTTTGTGTTATTTAGCCCATTTTCTGAGAAAAATCCCAGTTGTGCATGTAACTTTTATTTTCTAAATCGAACACTGCACACAAGTGCTGAAAAAAAAACGTATGTGCGCTTGGCCAGACTCGAACCAGCAACCTCCATATTACTAGTGACGGCGCTCTTACCAATTAAGCTAACAAGCCAGGGTTGGCAGAGGAGCGATAGATATTATGTAGGTGTTAGGTCCGAAATTATAATCCACCAACCCTGGCTTGTTAGCTTAATTGGTAAGAGCACCGTACCTAGTAATACGGAGGTTGCCGGTTTGAGTCTGGCCAAGCGCACATGGTTTTTTTTTCAACGTTTGTGTGAGCTGGCCATCTCCAGGAAAAGTTTATTAAACATATTCATCCTTATCTGCCTGGAGAACTAAGTAGTTAAAATTTCAATTACACATATTTAATTAGCTCATTTGCATCAAAGAATGCCCCTTTAATTTGCCCACAATCCCTTTTACCCCAATTATGATTCACGTAAAAGATGTACGGCATAGTAGTCTTTCATGTAGTGAAGGAATTTGAATATCCGATGTACCGTTTTAGCGATACAATAATTATTGTTCCCCCCTCCGAACTAAGTTCGGAACGGGGACTATAAAATGGGCTCCGTATGTCTGTGAGAAAAATGTTAACCTGGGATGTCTGTGATAGAAATGTTAACTCCATTTGCTGTATCTTTGAAACGGTGTGTCGGACACACAAAATTCCTTCGTTACATGAAAGTCCATCATGGCATGCATCATTTATGAATATTTAATTAGCTCATTTGCATACCCAACCCACATATATCATGCACTTTCAAATCGCAAAAACCATGCAATATATTTCATAGCTCTTATACATGTCAAATTTGCCTGAAAATGCATTATTTTTCCAGGGCATTCACTCCCTGGACCCATCAGGGGCTCTGATCCTGCACCCTCCGGGGGTGCTGTCACAGCCCATGAATCTCTCTTGCCTGGCCTGGGATCATATCCATGAACGATATGCCCATGTTGCTATATTGAACGAGGCTTGGCCGTCATTGTCTGGAATAATTTGAATGTTATAGAGGCACACTCCTGCAAAATAAACAAGTTGTTAAAGGCAGCAGACAAGCTTATTTAAATCTTAGTTTCAAGTAATCTTTTTCACTTTTTTTCTACTGAAACGTTCTTTTTTGGTGTTCCACAACCAATTAAGGGCAAATTTAGAATTTTCTATTCTCAAAATATCTCTCACTCCCTTAAAAGATGTTTCCAATAAGATAATAAAAATTAAAATATATGAATATGAAATCACTCCAGAAGTACAATAGCAGGGGACTGTAGTGAAAGAGTGTGCGCTTCCGGATAAAATTGTGAATTTTTACGCACAAGTACTTTAGGCATTGATAATCCATAAATTGATGGAAGCACTTTCCACCCCCCCCCTTAATGGACCCCAGCTTGGATTTCAAGGTTATACAGGGGCAAAAAATTTAAAATGCTCCAATCATGTTGAAAAGCATGTGACGCTCTTTCTCAGATTACAAGGATTCTAAAAAGGTATAGTTTACACTATCTGTGGCTTATAGTTTCAGAATTATGGGGTAAAACTGTAAGTTAGTTACACCAAAGTTTTAAATCCGGTTTTGTCCCCGCTAACGGGGGCCGGATACACCTCACACTCAGCAAATGCCGTTGTGTGAGGATTTATTGGAGCAAAAGATAATTGACCGGATGCCCTTCCTGACATCAATCCACAGTTTTCGGCGGTGGGCCTAGCCTTTGGGCAACCACGCCCACAATGCAAAGGCAGCATGTGCTGGATGGCCACCATTAGCCCTCCAGAGCTGACGCCCTTGTAGGGTGAAAATGGTGAAAAGTCAATTTTGGTGTGTACAAGGGTCAAAAGTTAAGTTGCTTTGATTCATGTAATATGTGGTGCAAATTGTTTCCCTAGCTTTAAGGATTGAAATGAGGAATAGTTTGCCTTATCTGTTATGCTTAGTTTTCATGTTATCCAATAGGTGCCAATAGCTGTTGACTTAATTCGCCATTTTGGTTAATAACTAAACACGTAAGATAGTCAAAACTATTCCTATATTTCGTTCTATGAGCTGAACCAACATACAACTCCAACTACGTTTTCCAAAAGTTGGAGCAACTTTTAATTTTTGACCCCTGTACAAACCTAAATTGCCTTTTTCTTCATTTTTACAGTTTTTACCCCATAAATCCTCAACTTTAAGCCATAGGTAGTATAAATTATACCTTTTTGGAATCCCTGTAATCAGACAAACATCCTGGTGCACTTTTAAACACAATTGGAACATTTTAAAATTTGTACCCTTGTGTAACCTTGAAATCCAAGCTGGGGGCCATGAAAGGGGGTGTGGCAAGTGCTTCCATCAATTTTCTTGATTATCAATGCATAAAGTTCTTGTGTACCGAAATTCACAGTTTTATCCAGATTTGCACACTCACATGAGACCAGTGCACTACAGTCCCCACTACAAAGTATGAACAGAGTTTTATTGGAATGCATTTGTGTTGTCCATGCACCATTGTTACAGGCCCCAAGAATTAGCAATGATTTATTTCACTTTCAATGAGTTAAACTTATAAATTGCACATAAAATATTAAAATTTAATCTAAGTAAATAATATAAAATATACCTGTTTGTGTGCATAACTGGTGTGTGAATATTCTGGGATAGTGCTCAACTGAAGGGATTGTGCTGGAAAGATACCATAGGTGGCACACTGCTGCATAATTACAGATGTCAGCGGTGGCTGATATAGACCCAAATCCATTACAGTAGTACTGTAAAGTTGGAGGCGTTTCCAGTGAGATCCGAGCTCATGGTGTAATGGACATATTTAGCACATGACCTCATATAGAGCGGACTAGATCCTTCTAGAATGTTTGAGAGGATATATAAAGCCCTGGTGAGAGAAGATGAGGCAGAGTAGCACAACATCGTACTCCAGTTATGCAGAGTCTAGTGACACCTAGTTGCTTAAAGTTGACAGCGACAGTAATCGCAGTCAAATATAGTCTTCGTAGTGGACATTGTCATAATAGTCTCCGCTCCAGCAGTTTTGTCCGATTGTGTAGCCCGTCTTAGGTTTCAGTATTCATGGCCTTGAGTTATCAAGAGATAAACAAGCTACAGCACTTGGAATTTATATTTAGATCGACCTCCAAGCATCGGGAGTCATTAGGAGCTGGTTTCGTCAGTAAGGACAAGTCGTCGTGGGACAGTCCCATATTGGAAATTGAAAGTTTGCTGATGGTGGGAAATATTCGCCAGGACAGTTTGCAAGTTCGGCATCTTATAGTAATCTTGATTGCAGTCCGCATCGCGGCACACACCAGGTAGTAAGTTTAGTAGTCATTAATAACAACTTATTATGGAGATAAACTATTGATTATTGATACCTAATCGATGTTATTATGAGATTGATTTAAACACACAATTTTAAATAATACTTTGTTTTAAAATTATAATCAAGTTCACAGTGTATTGTCTATTTTCAGGAGTTTGGAATCCGTAGGTTGAGGTGGTTGGGCCTGGTCAAGGTGAAGTAACAAATATTCATACAGAAGTTGAGATGTGACAACTATATGATGGTTTGAAAAACAACCTATACAATGCACTACTTTTCAGCCAAATCGCGGGCCAAATCAGTTAACCCGGCCTCCAATTCCGTTATGCATAGTGCTTGTTGTTTCAAATGTTGCAATATTGAATAGGTGTATGAGCTGTATTCCATAAGACCACCGAGCCATAGAACAAGGTGTGGTCTCATTGGATAGGTAGGTATGCATACTGGAATGATGCAAGTGCTGTTCACAATTGGACAATACATGACATTTAGGATGTAAAATGGTCATTAAGCAATGAGCATCAACTTCCAAAATTTTTTAAAAACTAGTACAATGGATGAGTAAAATAATTTGCCACATTATGCAGATGAGATGGGGTATATCCAACCCTGGCAGAAGAAACACAATCTTTCTACACAGACCAACTGTTTAGAGCAACATCAAACTCAATTATGTATCTAAACACTGGGTTTCTCCTGGGCTTAACTCTGAGACTAATACAGGGCCTTGCCTCAGCTTAATCACAACTTTGACACAAAACTCTAATTGGATCGCTGTGCTGAATGGACTTGGCTCACTGCAAGCAGAACGAACCACATTTCACTCTTCCCTGTCAAATATCAATCGTAGAAAACCATCTTGCTGGGTTTTTTTGTTTTTGGCTGGACTTTAAAAGGTTCCCCAAATGGTTTTACATGTGATGATTGACTGATTGCCCAGTTGAGTCACGTGTTGCATTATATCAGACTGTACTACTACAGTCAAAAGTGAATAGGCTGTTGACCATTAATCTGCGTTATGCACAGCTTTAACATCCTCAGTGGAAGATGTGTGAGCAAGCAGAATTTAGTTTTTCTGGTCATGGCCAGTAGAATTGTACTGTCGGGGTAGCTAGGGTGTTAGTAAAAGACTTTAGGAACACTTTTCCTGGTCTTTGGTAACAATAAGTTACACTCTATGGAATCAAACATTCAAATCAAGGACGTAGAGGACTAGACACACCAATATTACATGGCACACTTGCTGGTTAAACGGTTTCATTAAGAATCTTATGATGCAAATGGGTTTTCTCCTAACAAACTGAACCTGCGTGAGATGTGCGGGTGCTGTTGAGCGTGAGATGGGATTCTATTCCAAAACCTATTGCTTAATTCTGACTTCTAAATGAAAGTGCTACCCACTTGACCACTAGATGGGGCCTGTTTTGCCAACAAAAAAAATGTGACAACTCATACAAAAACCAAGGAATATACCAACCGATTCAGTTTTATTGTTATTGTGACATATTAGAAAAAATTATGAATTTTCAAATATTTTAAACAACGTTAGCAAAGAAAGCAAGATTGGAAAAAGAAACAATTCTGTCTAGCCTACCCACACAACCATGGGGGGGGGGGGTTAATGTAAAAAATCTGAAAATTTGGTATGTTTTGTATCCTTCCTCAATTTCACTTTGCCCATATTTGCAAACCCCTGCTATTTGGAAATTATGCATTACTTGTACTTTTATTATAAAAACTCAAAAAATAAAAAAAATAAAAACTTTTTCCAAAAAGAAAGAAATTTTAAAATACAAGGAAAAACAAAAGGTAACGTCCTTTCAAATTTTCTGTCTCTATTTTAGCTTTTCATCAAAAATACCCCAATGCTACTTTAAACCACAAAAGGGGGTAGTAAAAAAAATGCATACTTGAAAGTTTTGATTACAAACTTAATATGTTACAAGCTCAAGTTCGAGGATGACGTCACTGTGCGTGTTAGTGTCTTGCCTTAGAAACGGCACCTAACCTCAGAATTTCAGAATTTCTATGCACGCAAATAAAGGCGACAATTGAAAAATTGCTAGAGCGAATGCAGAGTGGCATCACGACGTCACCCTTGAACCTGGGAGAATGAAAGGATTATATACTCTTGTCATTAATTTCATGGACATAAACATGTGCATTGATAATGCCTGTATTGTGTCTATGTGCACCACAATGGTATACCGTTTGAAGCAGGCGTGCATATAAAATTCCAAGAAATTATGAGACAAAGTCTAGTATAATAACTGATGTGACTTTGGACTAGAGAAATGTTGAAACACTTTAAAAATAGTTGAAACTTTTAAACATTAATTCTGCATTACTTAATATGCAAGCTGAATCAACAAAAAAGTATGTAAAGGTTTGAGTATAATTTAAAAATGAAGAAAGAGAATTTACTCTTAAGTACAGAAATTTTGAAGAGGACTTCTTTTGAAAAGTTAAATTATTATACCGTATACACATTTGCTTTTATGCACGCTAACCTGTATTAAATAATATTACAATATCATTAATAAACCACCATATATTAAAAATAATGTCATTTTTTAAATGAGTTAAGTTAGAACATTCCTGGCAGTCCATAACTTGTGGAAATGTTCATTTTTCAAGCGAGTAATTAAACTACTTAATAGTTTTAAGGTCAAAATTTTGTCAAATTTGGCACACAACACCCCAAAACCAGCAGCAGGAAAACATCACTACTGTAACGCACCTGGACAGAATCGTTACCAAAGGACCACAAATCTTGTACTTATTTCTATTTTTCCCCACACACCATCCTGTACGGTGCGCACAATTGCCCACTACCTCTTGAACGGCTCTAATTAACGATACAGCACCTGCATTCTTTACTAGCTTATAGAAGTATTGACCAAATTGGTTCGTCCACACATCCTTCTTTAGAAATAAAAGTTAAACATTTGGCAGCAATTCAATCCAAAAGACCTAGAAGTGCGCGCCCAGGGCATATTTTTTTTAGAATCTCAAACTAACCTCCTAAGTTCACATGCTATACCTATAGTATTCAATCAGTCCCACATCCCACACAGCTGTTTGAAGGTCTTATTTTATTATGACAAACCAGAATAAACAAAATTATCCCCCAATCCCCGTCGACCCGTTTTGCCAACGATTTGTATTTATTCACTAAATACATTCTGTTAAATTTTACTAAATTTCATTGCGGGCATATGATGTTTCTTTACAAATCTAGGTTCCCATTCTTTCTATGGAGAATGAGCATATAGAGGTACAAGCTATAACGTACAAATCATGATCCTTTGTAGGCCTATATGGCAAGATCCCGCATGTTTTGGTTCCGCTTTTTTGCAGACGAAATAGGCTTTTGCATATCCTTTCTTGTACATTATTTTGCAATTGTGTCGCCAGCTCAAAGACGAGCTTAAAAAAATCGTTCTAAAGATTAAAATAGACACATTTGTAATCGTGTCAAACAGCTGTGACATACAAGCACCAATATGTGTTGTTCATGTGTGTAATATCGAAAATCTTCACGCCACTGCATGTTTATATTGGCTCAGCACACAGATGTTATTTACAACAGTATAATTCTAATTAAGGTTGTCCAAATTTGGTTGTCCGTGGTGTCACAAATGCAACCTGCCCCCTCAAAAACAAACCTTAAGGATATGTCATGATTCTGAATATTTGGAATATTTTGGTCTGGAGGGAAAGCTTAAGTAACTAGATTACATATAAATCAAAATAAAGTTGAAATTTGTTCCCATTTGTTGAGTATTTTGCCCTTTTAATTTCCCCCGCCCAATAGCTTTACCCTCTACTCGCAACGATTCCGACAACCACATCGCATGCAAATGGTGGACGTCAAGGTGAAATAACCATCCATAATTTACGTCGTGTGACCAATCATATCGCAGTGTTGCCACTCTCCATAATATGGACACACAACGAAATGAAACACAATCTGTCATTTGTACCATTTTTTTTTCCTAGATTTTATTTTACTTTTCATTCATCCATCAATATTACAGTGTCAGCAATAACATTCGAGTAAACACATGTTTTGGTCATCATTTGACGTCACGAGTTGGGCGTCTTTTGACAAATGACCGTGGGAAAATCCCCGTCCGTTTTCTTCCGGATGTCAAAAAGCAAAATAAATAGCCGCTATTTTGTTATTTTACATCAAATTGTATTATTTTTTTTCGGGATTTGTGATGTATGTACATATATTTTTAGGAATGTAAGTCAAACTGAGCTTGACAAAAATCTTGGCATATTTTCCCCTTTAAGTCCAAAACTAGTAATCATTCCCAGTGCTCCCGACCCAATGGTTGTTCTGTATGATTCTTGTTTTAAAATTAATTTCCTCATTTACTTTCATGTTGCTGCAATGGGGGAATGGGTAAGGGGAGGAAACAATAAGATTCAGATAATTGCCACAATGATTCTCCTTTGGAAGCAACTGAAAGTTTTTAATTAATAATGCGGGAAAGTGCTCAACACATTTTTTCACCAGATTGTATTTTGTGTGTGGGTGTGGTTATTTGCTAAATACTGAACACAACACCCATAATGGATATGATAACAAACAAACTATACATCGTGATCTACACAATTAATGTCCATATTCACATGTAACTTTTAGGTGAGAAGGCATCACGAATTTACCTGATGGTAATTATTCTTGTGGCAACTTTCTAGCACTACAATAACACTCCCCGCTGATGATAAAGAGTAACTATTATACCTAGGTCACTATAATTCGTTTGTTTTCCTTAGTCATCGATATCAGTTATGATATTCAGTGGTCCACATCTCAATAGCAAGAACTGACTGAAAGGGCTAGCATAGACTCAGGCTTTTAAAAGCAGCATTTATATGCGTGTGAGAAATAACTGCCCAAATTTTGGTTGACTCACGACTCTGTGAAGTTATAAGCCGTATAATAGCCTAAGTGTCTTAATCTGTACACTCCACTAGTGAAATTGCAATTGAATCAATGGCATCAGTTGATTTATGTCCCTTAGCATCCTAAACTCATCTGACTATGGAAGACTTTACAAAATCCAAATCTATACTCTGGCCTCATCGTTACTGTGGCCTGTTGCAATGTATGCCCCTTCCCACCAAACAATTTGTTGCCTCGATTGCATGTAGGGCAGTTCACACATTGAGATAAACGTATGTCTGACACTTCAAGAAAAAATTCGCCGGAGTGATAGTCTCCAGAAGGCAAATCATGCAAAGCCGGCAATAGTCATACATGACTGGAATGGGGAGAGCACTACTTTCCGCCAAATTAGAAAAAAACCTAAGGGTCTTTAGGCAAAAAAACCATGGCAAATCTCACACCAATGCACATTGCATACACCCATGTCCTAACAGAAATATAAACCTTAGCTTTTAGACAAGATTGAAACAGAAGTAAGTCCAAGCATAATTATTTTCAACCATGGGGCAAGTTAGGGTGATACAGAATGTGCCTTTAATTAAACTATTAGAAATAAATTCCTTTAATGCCATACTCAGCTACTCATACCGCAAGAAAATACCACAGTAACATCCCATCTTTTCTCTATACATAAATACGTTCTCAAATACAGTGTTCCTCACCCAGTCTTTTTCTGACTAGGCCAGTAGGCTATTTCCCCTTCTTGCAATATTGTTCTTCCATATTATAGTTTTTGTCTTTTGCTCAGCACAATATACCAAATCCATAAGTGGCCATTTTATTTGATTGGAATACCATGACGACAATGCTCATTATATTATTATCAGTGGAAAACTTTACCACACTGTCACATCCATGCTCACATAGGAGTGGGAAACCAGCTTCAAATGCTTACTTTTAACCATGCCTCCATGAAAATGCAATTAACAATAATATCATGATTTTATAGTGCACTCTGCCAAATTACATGGCCAAGTTGGCCTTGAACAGCACACTTTGACGCGCCTTGCACATTCTTTACTTTAAAGATATCATATTTTCTTCTTCTCCAGAAAAGTTGAAAATCCATTTCAAAACATGCCATATCCCTTTTTTCAATGGCACCAAATACCCGTCAGTTTCTAAAGAAAACAATCTAACTACCTGCTTCTGCAAAGAGTTCATGATTTTCCAGTGGAATATTGAAAGTGTGGTTACCAATAAAAAATTATGTTTTTGGAAAATGGCGTTATGTTTTGTTGCAATTACCTCATTTATTTACAAATTGTATGAATTCCTTGTAAATCAGTTCAAATGCTGAATATTGTATATTTCAGTCCAAAATTCACTTAATATAACCAGACTTTCACATCGGTTGATTACAGAAGCATGGCAAATGTTTTGAGGTAGATTATAGCAATTATATCGCGTGCCTTTGCACCATGGATACCATGGATATTTAAAGTTCAACCTTGTATTGATATACTAGTCTTCTATATGATAAATGTGTTACATGCCTTATACCGTGTAACTAGCTCAAAAGGAGAAATGTTAACTGAACTTTTTTAAAACATGTTTGTCATCACCCAAACATTATTCATACCATAGGAAAATTTAAAAGCACTATTGATTTGTAAGGTTTCTAAGTGAGACCAACGTCTCAAACACTGTACTGAGGGATGTTGAATATCTTACCTCTCAAATTGAAGATAAACTTGACACAAACCCCCTGGTCAGTACTGTTCATTAATCTGTTCTATCGTGGCGGTTTGGACTGCAAAATTGTTCGACTACGCGCCTCCCCTCGGTACAACAAAATTAACGCAACCACTTCTATTCGCAAGATCAGTATAAATATTTTAAAAAAAATATGGTTGTGGTCAAAAACGTTGGTGGCAGGGGTGTGTTTTTGGGTCAAAAACACTCATGTTTTGAGCTAAAAACTTAAGAATATTCAATTAATTATTTCTTAGCACTAACAAATTTTATCATCATGCACTACTATCACTCTGACATTTTTTATCGATTTCTGTTTTAATACCATATATAAAGGTCCTCGACTTTTAGCCCCAAAAATCACCTTTTTTCTAAAAAGCATCCAAATCCTTTTTATCACATGTTCACCACATGAGTATTAACTGACCCTTTATGCAATGTATAACAACTATATAATAACAACAAAGGATACCTAGAAAATAAGATTGTAATATTTTTACCTTAAAAAAGATAAAAAATAATACTTTCGCTTAAACTGCAGCCCAAATTTCATTTTTCGGCCATAGAAATCATCCCTGCCACAAAATATTTCAACCAAACCCTCATTTTCTTAAATCTTTATATTTATCCTTCAACAAAAAAGGTGGTTGTGTTTGTTGTACGGTGGGGAGGGGAAAATCGAAAACTAGAGCACTTTCAAGGGCTCGGGCCGATCCGCTATAGGAGAGTAAATAAAAGTTGAAAGCGGCAGGCATTGGCTTGCAGGGGCGTGCAACCCTGACCAGTATTTCAATACTGGCGGTTCCCACTTTGGTATTGTTGGTACACTGGTAACCTTTGCTAACATAAATTAAACATTCAACCAGTCTAGCTTGCATTGAAAAAGACGTTTGAAAAAACAGGGTTAGCTTGTTATTGCATGTAAGAATCTTAGTATATTCAGGAGTATTTTTTTTTTAGACAAGGAGATACTTATGTTAAGTGACTGGACTTATCAGTCCCATGTTAATCAATTTTTATATCCTGTCTAAAATTGCGTTTCATATGGATTGTATTGTACGGAAGGTCAGGTTGATTCTGCCCTCCTTATCATGATATTCCTTAGGCACTCGGTGATGTAATTAAAAAAAAAATTCTTGGTAAATTGTCTTGAAAAGATAAAGCGGGAACACTACACTTAGCAACAACAAACTTATCAAAGGGAGGGGAAATGCTCTTCATAACAAAAACATTTCTAAAAAGGGTTAACGTTTAGTTATATTAAATGAGACCAAATGAGCTTCTAACAGCTCTGTAATTTCTTGGACAAGTTTACTTTGAATGCCCACTTTCCCACCAAAGCAACACACTCGGATTGCACACTTTCTTAAACAGTTGTGTACAAATTTACATAATTTAAAGTGTAGTCAGAATTTGAAAGTCTAGATTGGGTAATTGTCACTCCGAATCTAAATGTTAAGGTTAATACACTCACATTTTTCTATGATCACATGCATCTGTCAATGCCATTTGTGTTTAAAATATTGTTCAATTTGTTAACTGAGTGATAAGAGCCCATCTTGTCATATTTAAAGCCAAATTTGGAAAATTGTGTTAAACACTTTAACTTGAATTACAAAATGTTTAAGATTGAGAAAAATACATCGTTCCCCAGAACGCTTGTGTCGCCTGCCATTACGGTTTGCCAACAGGAGTCGCAGTTTGGTGATGTGAGTTCTCATAGGGGTCATCAGAGAGGTCGACCTGTTGAAACCTCATATGAGCCTTAGGCCAGTGGTTCTTCTGAACAAGTATTAAGTTATCAGTGAACTCATGTGGAAAATGTTCAATTGTTAACCTTTGTTTGATTTTAATGAAATTGTGTCAAAGTCACATAGGGGTAATCAAAAGTCAATCTGTGTATATCTTCCATTAAGTCTTGGTCAGTGGTTCTTTTTGAGTAACTCTGGTGGCCATAGCATCTTATGTGCCAAAGAAATGTAGATTTTTACAAAATGGGGAAAAATTTCACATAGGGGTCATCAGAGGTGGTTCTTCTGACCAAGTATGAAGTTAATCAGTCAATGCGTATGTGAGAAATGAACAAATGATAACCTTTGATTTTAATGAAATTGGGTCAAAGGTCACATAGGGGTCATCAAAGGTTAATCTCACATCCCACATTGTCTTGGCCAGTGGTAACTTTGGTGGCCGTATATCATCATATATGCCACAGAAATGTAGTGTTATAGATTTTCACCAAATGGGGATCAAAGTTCACATAGGGGTCATCAAAGGTCACTTTGTTTACACCACATATGAGCCTTGGGCCAAGTATGAAGTTAATCAGTAAATACATATGCGAGAAATGATCAATTGTTAACCTTTGTTTATGGCCACAGACCACAGCCCACAGCTCACAGCCCAAAGTGGAAAAAGTTATCCCTATGTGTCTTTCTGCTAAAGCAGGGACACAAAAGGTATTATTACAGACCCAGCAAATTTAGACCATGATATCATTATTTTGGAATGGAAGCACTGTGGTCTTGCTCTCTTCACTTAAAGGCCGACTCAGAGATTTCCCATTGAGGGCAGACTCAATTTTCAAACAAATCATGTTTTCTGCATATACATAGTGCTTGTCCATATACTAAACACTGTGTGAAATAACTAAGCTCAAATCAAAGTCTTTCAAATAGAAAATCACAATTTTGTTATAAAATTCTGGATCTGGAATTTTTCTTATACAGGTATCCTATGGCACTGTCATACTGTGCATAAATGTTTACTGCATGAAAACAAAAAATCCAATTCATCTCTAACTTTGGAATTAAGCATTTTAAGGGACTATCTTAAGTTCTAGATGGCTATTTTTAATTACTACACACAAAAATTATATTTCAAAATCTCTGAGTCAGCCTTTAGAGCAGGGGTTCTCAATAGGCAGCCTGCGGGCCAAATCCGGCCCGCCAACCATTGATTTTTGGCCCTCGACTTGCTCTAGAATATAAAGGGAAACATAGGTGTATTTGGCCCTCAGGTAGAGAACTTTCAAACGTGTTCAGCATTCTCTGGCCCTTCAGCTAATATAATTGAGAACCCCTGCTTTAGAGCAACAATCCAGTATGGACTTAGCAAGACATATATAGATGAAGTAGTAATTGAAACAATAAATTGCTAAGTTTCAAACTAAATCGTTATCCAAATAAAGAGGTGTGGATTTTAAAGGGAATAACTCAATTGGGGATGAATACAATGAATGCAACTCTACCTGCCAGTCAGCCTGCGTAGATCCCATCATCACCAGCAAACTACCGCTATTCAGATGCATCAGGTATTTCTCACTTTGACTGTAGTCATCATGGTCAGTAGCATCCTTCAAAAACAAATGTATAACAGTAAACACTTGCAAATCTCCCTGGTTGGGTGTAACTTTAGAGGCAATGATTAGTAAAATAATTGTAGACTGTTATATGGCCCGATTGCATGTATGTTTGTGGACCAGATATTGAGCCAGAGGAAACCCCAGGTACTAATCAACATAGGTTGTAGTGTCAGGTAATAACACAGACTTCAATATAACACAAGACGGCGAACGCCAGCACAAAAGCCGTAACCATCTTTTGCCGCAGTGCGTACTTATTTCCATAGCGTGGTGTACCAATTTATTCATATATTCCCTGATTTCCATAATCTGGTGTACCAATTTATTCATATATTCACGCATTTGCATAGAACGATGTACCGTTTCCGGGTCAACAGGTTATGGAACATACGAGTGGACAACCGTAACAAATATTTATCATTTTCAAAACACGGTTACGATGGCCGCCTATTCTTCAACGTGGGCGTACGGCATCTACCTCTATTAATATCTATGGGTAATAATGTACACCAAAGGAAAGTTAGGTTAGAAACCTATTATAGAAAAGAATTATACCCAATTATAGACCTTGTTCTATGTGGTACATTGGACTATTTCCCTACATACTCAAGCACATGTTAACAAATGGTCCAACTTTTCTTCATGTATCAACATTACTTGCCAAATGAAAACACAGTGCTGTTCATGAATATTTATGAGGTGTTGTAACTTAAAGGCTGACTCAGAGATTTCGAGATTTTTGTGTAGTAATTAAAAATTGTCGACTAGAACTAAAGATACTCACCTAAAATGCTTAATTCCAAAGTTAGAGATGAATCAGATTTTTCGTTTTCGTGCAGTACACATGTATGTACAGTGTAAGAATGCCATAGGATACTGTGTATAACAAAAATTCCGGATCCGGATATTTTAAACAAAGTTGTGATTATCTATATGAA
>JAMKCH010043373.1:0-12315 GCA_023653785.1 Ophioderma brevispina
ATCGTTTCATCTCCAACTTGAAATTGGTGCCATTTGGATGACTATCTTAATCAAGTTGTATTTGCCATAATACACAAACAAGACGAGTCCTTCAAAAAGAGAAATCTTCTGCATTTTAGTGCACAACTTGTGAATGAACAACAAATGAGGTTTTAACACTATATTTTAAAGGTCATGGCCCGATCGCTAATAGCCTCTCACCAGAAGCCCCAGATTTTACCGGAAGAGGTCAACATTTTGGTACAGAAGAAAGCTACTATTTTTCTCATTTAACCTTGTGAACCGTAGAGCAAGGATGTTATGGTTTGGAAGTATGAGCGAAAAAGTGACCCATTTCTGGTCGGACCAATATTAATTTTAACACAGTCCTCTATTGGGCTTACAAAATCACGTTTTAGCTCGCATCAAAACAGGGGTTGAAATACGGGCGCAAAACTTTACAGATGAGGTTTTGGAGTGAAGCCAAATCTATCAAGATGAAAAATCTGCATATCATTAAATCGGCCCATCCCCCGTTATAATACTATGCAAGGCATCCATCATAATGATCAACCTTTATCTGTGAACAAAAGACATTTCAGTTTCCTGTACTTTTCTGATTAAATATGGATTATTTGAAGTAGAAATCACATTGCATGGAACACCAAGCTTCAGTTTACCATACTTCCCTTTTAAAGGACTTTTTATTAGTGCCAAAGGCCAACTCACTATTGTGTAGTAATTACCTGTCATACATTGCTGTTACAAAAGTTGTACTTGTTTACCACTCATGAAATATTAGTATGCTATGAAATAGTTGCCATGCTATCAGTGTTAAAATATACACAATGTAATTCTGTACAACCCAGTGTATATTTAACATTGGAATATTATTTTGGATATAATTGGCTATAGAAGTCATTCTACGATTAATTTGTCAGCACAAATTTTTGCAATCTGACCAACAAATCAGAAAAACTGTACATAGCTACCTTTAGGTTAGGACTAGTCCAGTAGTGCAAGCAGGAATGTCACTATACTAGTGGTGCAAGTCGGGTATGTCTATCAATGACCATGGCCATGTATGGAAATATGAGACTCGTGAACTCAACAGAGGTATCAGTAACAGCTGAGAAGGGTAAAACAATAGATGGGCTGTGTACACCACAATTAAGAACTGAGTACCACGGCATGAGGGTTTGGTCAAATTCAGGATTAATTTCTGCCTGGCCAGAAGAAAAATATATTTCGAAATCTATGAGGTCACCTTTAATTATGACATTGGATGCGACAAATAGCGAAGTTTGTCGAAATGCCAAGTCCCGAGTGTCGTATCTGCGTTTTGAATTATTGGCGTTTCATATAGTGACGTTATTGCGCGGCCGTATGAGTAGTTTGTGTGGTCGATATTGCTATTTTGTCGTTTTCACATAGTGATGTATTTTAATTCATATTATATTGTCTAAATATCAATTTAAATTTGGTATGTTTCCATTTTTCACCAAGTTTTATTCAAATCGTTTAAATCAATAGGATACGGCAGATTATTTTGTTTCTCTTGTCAAATACGATTTTACAAATACATCAGTATTTATACATTTACAAGGACACATTGTCCTGATTTTACAGGAGAAACATTTTCTTGTTTTCATTAAGTAGGACGTTTTGGAATAAAAATTATTACTACACGGATGGGAAATGTATTCTTAAAATATATTACGAATAGTTTATTTACCCCAAGACCGATGAAAGAAAAGGAACATAACAACAAATGTTAGCAGTATATGTCAGCCAATCAATAGATCATTTATTATATTCAACACCCAAATTACACCTACATGTAAGGTCATTAATTTTTTTTTAAAAAAAAATGGCTCAGCAGTTATGCACTAGTACTATGTGTAATAAATTTTATTAATTAACTACATTGGGACCCGGTGAACGTACCTACGTCTACTTCCCCAGTGACACTAACCTGCTGAAATTTTATACAAATCATAAGGTAATTAGTGACACTAACCACAAAAAAATTCAAAGTGAAATACCTAGGACATCAAATATTCTTATTACAATTAATTAAGCATGGCAATATGAAGGATGTAATTTGAACCTGGGTGACACTAACCCCGATTTAAGTTTCTAAAGGTGGACCCTACCTGGAAATTAACCATTCATACAATTTAATTAAGAACAATTATTACAAGCTGAAACATTAAACAGTGTTTATTAAAGCTGAAACTTATAAATCACTGGCCAAACTAGAACTCAGCCAATTTTGCGAGTATCATCACGCGAAAGTGCCCGTGGAGAAAAGTTTCAGATAACCCTTCATTTCCATGGAAGATACTGTTGACTAACATTTTATATAAAAAATTTTTTTTAAAATCCATTACAAAAAAATTATGAATGCATAACAACGGAATGGGATTACCACCCCATCCATTTTTACCCAAATAAAAATAAGGGAGTGGCGGGTGGGGGAAAGAAAATATCGATGATCCTACTTGAACGGATCTGACAGTGAAAGTGAAGAACCGGGTCAGGAGACAATTAAGCGGCTACGACAAACAATACAACAGCAATTATATAGTCATTCATATATTCTTGTTCATTGATTGGTTAAAAGGATACCACATGATCACAAAATAAATATACCATTCTGCAGGACAAAAGGACTATTTACGGCTCGACAAAATGATAAACTAGTTACGGCTCTCAAAACCGACACTATTGACGCTCTCAACAAAGACTCTATTTACGGCTTTCAATTTTCAGCACCACTACTCACGACACAGTTATAAAAACATCATAGAGTTGAAAACTGTGGCGACACATTTTAGGGCTGAGAATAATATAATATACGACCTCCTATATAAAACCGCTGACATTTCTCACAATGTCAGCCCTGTGTGTATCATGATTTGACCTTAACTCGAGCAGCCCGACAGCATTTCCCACGAAATCACAAAACAAATTGTCCAAAAATGGATACGGGCGAAAGTACCACCGTGAGTGATGGGCCCCGGCTACAAATCAGCAGATTCCAGCTTCTTAGTGACGAAGAATGTCAAATTTCATCGATGGTGCTTGACAGTGTGAACACTCAAAAAAGCGGGTTAAGTTAAGCGTGTCCGGTTTGATGATATTGTAAGCAGGCTGACGTCGAGTATGACCAACTCAACATGCGATCTGGATGTTTGCTTTCGAAATTTTACGCTGGTGTAAGGAATAAGTCAGGGGAAATCTGTTCCGCTTTATAGACCAAGAATCCTATCCAAGCCGATAAGATTGGTCTGCACAGCGACATTTCCTGAAAAGAGAAAGGTTTCTCCCTATGGACATAATAAAGGCATCGAGGACCTGTCTCCAAAAAGGATTCAAGCTGTACTGCATACCCTGAAGCAAAATGGAAAAGGTGTTGGGATAGAAGAGAAACACCTCCAATCTCCCAAGCCCGATATGGACCGCATTCAAAGTAATCTAGATGTTAACAGCCAGTGCTTGCAATCTAAGGTATTTATAGATACCATGATTTACTTTCGCCAATAGGGGAATGGAGAACTTGAGGATCATGAGACCTGAACAGTTTCAATACTGGTCACACAGTGCAGAAAATGAGCGTGAGTACTTCAGCCTGAAAGACCTTGGTACCAAGAACCATGCCAGTGATGATATGAAGAGCCAAGGAGGTATGATGTATAGTAATTCCTGGTAATTTCGTTGTCCCTTTGCAACATTGAAGAGGTATCTAGCATTTGAATCCTAAGTGTGAGTGGATGTGGCAGCAGGGCTAAGAAGAAAAGTTGCAGAATCCGATGATGTATGGTATGATAATGCACCCCTTGGCAGAACCAACTTCAAGGGAAGAATGAAAAAGAGCATCTTAGCTGCAGGCTTGCACCAGAGATATACTAATACTGTTTGCGGGCTACAACCTGTACGCTTCTTGACCATGGTGGATGCGTCAACCGTGACTTAATGACAGTGTCCTGCCATCGCTCTGAACCTCAATTAAATACTACGTTAAACCGACTATCGAGAAAATAGGAGGTAAATGTCTGAATAATTCTTGTGCCTACCTCTCACAAGGAGTTTCCATCAACTACATGTAGTACGGTCCACTCCAGCCTTCCCTCTAGCTACTGTAACCATGAACACAACCATGTCCATCGACTAGTGGTACTTACCGTCCATGCACTGGTGAATCATCAAGCTGTCTGCCAATATGTTGTTGTGAGACAGGCCGCTCATCTTTTGAGCAAGTGGACAGCTTTCTGAATGGACATATCTAAGTGTCCTAATGTTCTTCAAGATGTTAGTAACACCTTAGCATGTCACAACCAAAACACCATCAGCCTTCAACTTCCATGGCTGTATGGTAAATATTACAACAAATAATTTACCACATAAACGTCAGAATGTAAATATGTTGATGTTTCAATAACTTGTTGAAAACATCTTGGATTTTTTACGTGTGATTAAAAGCGTTGGAACTTGGAGATTTTAACTGGGTTGTAATTTTCAAAAACTTTGCCACTTGGAAGTTACTGAGGTGTGTGTAACTTTAATGACTTTGAAAGTTTTTTGGACAGTTTGTGACCATGAACTATTTGGAACTTTGGTTAATTTTTCTCCCAAAGGTATCCATTTTGGACAATTTGTTTGATGGCCAGTCTTCGAGTACGGTTACTTGAAAATTTACTGTTGGCATTTTATAACTTGTGGCAAACTTGGAATGCCTACTGTTTTGAATGAACTTTTAATGTAACTTGAAAGTTTTGGAACATTTGGAACCTAACTATTTGGAACTTGGTGAAATGCAAGCAGGAAATTACATGACTGCAGAAATGGCTGCCATGACAATGGGTAAGTATGAATTTTTACTCTCATTCTTGTAATAAAATCTTTAACCAATCAATGAACAATGCAATATATGAGAGAACCCCCTCACAAATAGCACTATTGCAGTCACCTCGGGGCCCATAGTTTTAACAATAGTCTTCTCGGTCAGTATAGTATTTGTATACTATTGACTGGCCGAACATAGAAGACGCTGTGATTGGCGCGCGCCTCAAACCACAGCAATAAATTGGCCACGACCCACCCGGATGCACCATTTCCTCTTAGGGGGTAATTGTGTTCCTTCATCAGAATTCTCTCTACCCCTTCGCACTGAATGATGTTTTAGCGCCCTCAGTTTCACCATTCCGTACCCCCCTCGTACTACACCTTTGTTTAGCCCTCATTAAAAGTGTGGCCCAACAGCCTTTATCTGTGCAAATGTATGTGTTTGGTATAGGTGAATAGGTGATGTGTTTGCGCGTTTGGTAGAATATAAGCTGGGGGTGTGTGCGTCGTTTTAACAAGTCCGTCCCATTGAATATGAAGGGAATTGTTATTTGTTTTGAAGGGACAAATATGTTTGAATGTTATGCTGTTTTTTAGTGAAAGGACGTTCCTGTTTCACCGTGGTTTGTTAGGTAATATGTTAATCGTTTTGTGTATTTTCAGGTTTTTTTTAAAGGCAATATATGGCCTATGTTAATCGTTGGTCCATGTAAGGAGGGTGTGCGGGTGTACTGTAAAAAGAACCGTAGTTTTACGGAGCTGTACTTGTGAGAAACTACGGTAAAACTTCTGTGGATTTACTGGCAAAGCCCATTGAATTCTCATACTTATGGCATTCACGGGCATTTTAACCTGAAAATTTGCTGCTGGAAAATACCCCGTAATTGACAAAAACGACTTTCCCAAACAACAAAATGTTTTGACGATTTGCCAAAAATCCTGTAAACAGCAGTTTGCTCTTTCTCTCGTCTTTAATCTAGAATTCTTGAAGCTTTTTGCCCGTCAGTTTTTCTTTCGAGAGTACGAGTTATTAACAATTACGGGGACGAAAAAATAATTTTTGCAGTGTGCGTTGTGCACCATGCATGCATATATTTGAATTACGTAACCGTGGGGTAGATATAAGGATAGGGTATATTTATATTTTAAAGCCCGCCATTGATTTAACCCACAATCAGGGTCATTTTTTTAAATTTCCAATGCTCATTTTGTTTTCTAAATTGCGATAGTGTTAAGTCATAACAACTGTATTACTGTTCTTTGTGAAAACGACCACTATAAACATTCAAACCGGTCGGTGCAGAGATTTTGATTTACATCTCTTCAGAATCGTTGATAGTGCTTTAAAAAATTTGTAAGAGCCAAAATATCAAGAATCGGAAAAAATAAAGTTCAGAACAAACAAAAAGAAAAACATACATATTTTTGTATCGAATTTAGTTTTTTTTTTTCTTAATTAACCCATAGTGGCAAAATTAGTAATGTTTTAAGGCCAAAGACACGAGCAGAAATTGTAGTGTTATGAAGATACATTGGGAGAAAAAACATTTCAAGAACCATCCACCTACAGCATCTATTTTGTTGTTAAATTAGGCCCCTATACGCAAACTTAATTGAAGGAAAAGATAATGAATACAATGAAAAACTTCGTCAGTTGCTTTCTAATGACGCCGGTATTGATATGACAGGGCGAATAATGATCAATTGAACGAAACGAGAAAATTAATGACGCAAAGTTGAAATACGATGACACAAATGTGATATCAGAATCATGAAATTGGTTGCCCTTCAGCGATTCAGATTTTAAGCCGGACTAAGATTCCATTTGTGTGTTTTTATTAAAATGCAAGTACACAAGTGCGAAATACTGGGAAAACCTATACAATGAAACCGGTAAATATGTAACCTATACGAAAAATGGTTTGCCGGTTCCTTTTATTATGTGCATAAATTGAAGCAACCTACTTCTACAGTATTTCGATTTGTATAATACCGTATTGGTGTGACTTCTACAAAATTAAGAAACAAGACATAATAGAATGAATAAATATAAGCTTTTGTTTTTTTTTCAGCTTATTGGTAGGAAAGATATAACATCTTTGATTCGTGGTAGTGTAAAGAACCATGTTAGACAATAAATACAATTTTTCACATTCTTACCCTCATTTAGTTGGGAAGGCAACATGGTTTAAAACAAACTATTTAGGCTCATTGTGTAGCAATAAAAAGGTCTTTAGGATCCGTGTTTTCATCTTTGAACATATAATTTTCAAATAAGAAGAGTTTATCACATTAGGTTTAGTCAGGTTATTAGAATTATAACATGTGCAAAGCAACGAAATATCCTATATCCTGTGGATTGTGATTTCAATTTAAATAATTATACTAGTACCTCAATTTCTCATGTCATGAATCGCTTGGTGTTGGTAAAAAACGCAGAATGACACGAATGTTGCCTAGCGACAAGGTCAAGCGAAATTCAAAATCGTCCATAATTTGGGATTTGTACCTCATGTACGGCTGATTTTTTGGACTTTTCTGAAATCCCTTCGTGCGTGCAGTATCTGTTTTTTTGGTTTGTTTCCTTTTACACTATTATTAGCATTAACAAATAACTTAATGCACTCTTATAAGGTAGCAACATAACATACATTAACATAACATAATTGATTTTAATTTATAATTATACTAGTCCTAATTTCTTTTTTAATGTATACGACAAATCTTCTAGTCATTCATATGTTAAAACAGGCCAATCACAAATGACATGAGATTTTAGTGTAGGGGGCACGCCTCATAACGGAACAGGTTGTATGAACTACTTCCGAGAAAACTTATTCTTTTCTTCCCAGGAAGAAATGTAATAAACTGGAAACAAGGGTCTTCCAGTTTTTCAAGAACAAAACTGGGAGAATGAGCAAATTATTATGAACATAAATTACAACCCATTCGGCTGTTTTTTTGCACAATCTCATCTTTACAGACAGACATGATGTCAAAATCTGTTTTTTTTTACAAATTAATAATTTAGAAGGGTATCCCTTGCAGGTAATATATTAATTTGTTCACAATTTGTGTGTCTTGCAATAAAATTATATAGATGAAATGGTACCTGTTTTTCCCCAAAAATCTTTCTTAATGCACGCGCACATTTAGATATATATCACAATTAAAATTGCCGAATGCAAACATTTAAAAATCTGCAATATGGCCATTTGTTATTTTAAAATAAGATAACAAAAGTAAGCGAACCATTAATTGTTGTTTTACATGTTGTGTATATACAGGTCTAACTTAGTAATGCTTAATGTGAAGAACCTGGTTTATTTTCAGGGAGACCTTAAAATTTACTTTTAGAAATTGAAGACGTTTAAGGTCCTTTACAAAGATTTCTTGCAACATCCTGTGAATATTTTTATTCTCTGGTGTAAAAAAGCCTCCATAATATACACGTATTATGGTATTTGTTATTAGTGTGGGCTACATGGTTTAAATTGCGTGTCGATTTTAATTAATGCAATAGCGGGGGTTGTGGGGCTCCCAGAATGGCTATTTTAAATTCAAGTATATTTCAATCATTATATAATATAAAACCAGAATGTAAGCCATTTGCATTAAACAGAAGATTTTTTGACCAACGAACCCTTTTTTCTTCCAAGTGAAAAAACCGGGTTTTCCCACCTCTGGAAAAACTGGTCGAACCTTGTAAAACTGAGATGGATTTAGGTGTGTTGAAGGAACATTAGTATACTATTGTGGCCCTCATTATGGGACTTAGATCTAAGGACCTCAAAATAAGTTGTAATTTAGGTATTTCATCCCATCTATAACATATGTATAAGGTGTCCCAACGCGATTTCAATCATCTGGATGTCTTATAAGTGCAAACGAAATTTAATTTTGATTGATCTTAGTGTCAAAACATGCAATCATAAAATCAGGGTCGATTTTGTATTTACTAGCCCATACTAAATTAAAATGTTGGTACTAGAATAAGGCTTAATCCTTTTCATAATGGGATATATTGATGGAAACTTTACATTTGTGCACTTAACAATCAGTGCCTTTAGTTTTTAGGCACTGATTAGGAAATGTTACTCTGGTCGCTACACATAATGTGATATTAATTTAGAGTAGATAAACTAAAAACATTTAGCCATTTTTTCATATGGAATATTGTTCATTCATGGGGAGCCATCAAGATATTTGTTCAATTTTTACAACTAATATTAGTATCAAAATGATCTGAATCTCTATTATGAGATACCCGTCATGTAACGCGTATAACCCTCTTGTCACATTTAAAACAGCGGGTCATCTTTGGACACGTTTTAGTTGGTTATAAGGGTTGACTACTTTTATTGTCAAAAGAGTTGTTAACGGTCCATTTTGTGGTTATATTTTTTAACCCATTTATAATGTTATACAAGGTGTTACAAAGTGGTTTAGTATGTATAAAGGTCCACTTAAAATAGGAAGCACGTAATGATTTAACATTACAATACAGTAATGATGGTTAGCAAATTCTTAAAGTACATTTTATTATTACGGTTTATTTTCACCAAAAAGCCCTTCAGTTCAATGGCTTGTCTAAAATAGGAAGAATGTGACTTGAAGTGGAGAAAGAAAACTAAAGATCCATAACACGTGTACCCAATATTATTAAAACCGTCCGGTCTTCAATTCTTTACATAATTTACTGGTCATGAGAATGAAAGGAAAAAAAAAAAAAAAAAAAAAAAAACCCATTTAAAAAAAAAAAAAAAAAACAGTTGGCGTAACCAGTGGGGGCCGGGGGGCAAGCTGCCCCCCCGTACACCCAAAATCGGGAAGGGGGTTCCAAAAATGGGAAGGAAAAAGGGAGAAGGAAGAGAACAGAAGAAAGAAAAAGTAGGTGAACAATGAGAGAAGACATGTCCCAATGAAGAAAATAGGTCAAGTAATGACTAAAGGGACAACAGGGATAGAAAAGAAAAAGAGGTAACGCGAAGACTGTTAAAGACGAGGGAAAAGAGAAAAAGCAGTGGGAAGAGAGGTTGCCCTAAAAAAGAACCCCCCCACCCTTCAGATTTAAAATGAGAACAAACTGGTAAACCAAAATAAGGTTTAGAAAAACCCCGAAGCGTAGCGAGCCGGCGAAATTGGCGAATGAAAATCGGGAAACTTCATTGAGAAATCTATAAAACCCCCAATGAGAGCTCAGGTCTGGTTAACGAACGGCCCCTGGATCGTTTGAGAACGGGAAAGAACACGCAAAAACAGCCAACTTAGTGGGAAGGGGAGGAAGTACGGGTAAATTGCAGTGGGTGATCAACCATGGGGACTAAAGGACATACCTGGTAGGGCATAACAGTAGGGGGCCTAGCAGGGGCAATACAATACATACATAGGCATACATACATACAGTGGGACAGGGTACTACAGGAACGGACAAGGTGGGCATACGGAGTAAATCAGTAGCAGGATCCCTAGGCATCATGCCAGGTGGGACGATACATATGCATACGTAAACAAAAAATCGCAGAAATCCAATACGCATACAAAACCGCACAAAACATTACATACATATATACGCCCCTAAACAACACACATCACCACAAACACGCAGGAACACAAACGGAACGGGGCGTCCATAATGGACGGGGACCATAATGCGGGGGTTTTGGAGACTACGCGAACGGGGAGGCAAAACACCCGTCAGCATTTCAATCCAATGGAGATCAAATAAAATTCACTAAAAACATTCAGCTAAGGTGTTGAAGAAAAAAATATAAATCGAGGGGTAGAGGGTAATGCAAACAAAGATGGTGGATCCACTTTGCAGATTCTACTCTGATATAGCTACAACTTACAAGTGCGCTTATAGTGATTTGGTGGAACTGGTATATTTCCTCGTTTACTAACCTTAGTACGTCCTGAGATATTCATAACAGCCAAGTATCAAAAATCAGGTTTTGGCGCATCCATCCATATTCTTTTTATTATTGGTTTCGTAGGGACACTGTGGTCAGTTAATAAACTGGGGAATTGTATTGGGTGGGACTGGGTGTAATTGACTGTGGGAGAAATGGTCGTTGATGATGAATTTTTGTTCGCGATGTGGCATTTTGGAGGTGCTGTAAAAAATGCAAATTATACTGTCATGTTTGTGTTTGTCCCTTATTTATTCAGGTGATACAAAGTAATATTTGTGTTTAAGATGTTATGATTTTTAATTAAAAAATTGGGTTTAAATAAAGTTTGATTGATTGTTAAATGTAAGTTTTTGATTTCTTACTGACTTTTCAAATATGTTCAAGATCAGTTCTAGGTAGCCTAATGTTAAGATGGTCGGGGAACGCTAAATTGCCATTGTATTTATATAAATGGGTTGGGATACAAGTACCATTGTTTTAACACAAAGCCTGATGCTATATGGTTTCATGGGAATTTTATAATCCTCGAGAAGTGCTTTCTCCCGATTAACCTAAACCAGCTGAGATTTTTGGTATCATTTGAACCGTAGATCTAATGTGCCTAATATTACTGTTTTGCAAAATGCATTATTTTTTATCTCTGGCGAGAAATTTCAGTTTTTGTACTCTTTCTGTCAATTAAATTATAATATTTCGGCTCCTAGATCACGATATTTAACATTATTAACAATCACCTTTTGGTTTTAAAACTCTAAGGAAATTGTATAAATAATAATTTCTGGACCGCCACCCTATTCTCGTGGAACTCCCATAAACAAATTGATTCTGGTGCTGGATCACCCCCCCAGCCAAACGCCTCTGTAACCAATTTAAATTAGATATTGCTCGGGGTTATGCCATGACCGGGCTTATCAATGGGACGGTTATTACTAGAACCCCAAGACATGTATTTGCCACTCGTTTCATCATTCAAGAGCTATCAGCAACGGCATCCTGTCTTTGTCTTGAAGGCCTGCATTCTGACTCCAGACCAGAAGGGTAACAATTATTTTCACAGAGGATGTGGCAAAATCAAACATCATAGTATATGGGTTAAATATGTGTAGGTATTGAATCATGTACGAAAAATTAACACTTAAGTCATTAAGGTCTTCTGCACCCCGTTGGTGCATAAGGGTCCACTTTTGCCTACCCCAACTCCTCCCCTAAAAAAACTTTGCAGGTGGATTTTTTAAACAAACTTCTTGACCATTGAGGGTACATCAAATTGATGAACGCTCACATAACAGAAAAAAAATACTAATAAAATCGGTTAAAGATTCAAAATGGCGTTCCAAACCCAATTTTCACTGGGACGCTTAGAAATTTGTCCAGCCCCAAAAAGAAAAAATCTTTCATAAAGGGACTTTTCAATAATTCTGGCGTAAAATAGGGTTTTAGGACATAAATACACACCATTGCTGAAATACATTAAAAAAAATCATAATAATCTATTACGATTTAAAGGTGCTTGTTCCAATTTATGTGTATTGTGTTTCTGTACTTGATATGAGAGAGCCTGGCACTTGCCCCA
>JAMKCH010043374.1:0-12419 GCA_023653785.1 Ophioderma brevispina
AGTTTATTTATTCCGATCTGTGTCTTTACACAAGATTTAGTCCGAAGAGTATATACTTCACAAAAGCTAATCTGCTTGCATGCAGATACTGGTAATCCCATGTGCATCTTATTATGTGTGGTCAAAGCATAGCATTCCATCTGTCCCCTCGACCTACTTACTCGTATTTTCTGAGAAGCTAACCAAACCATGTGCTCTTTTACTCCCAAGATTTTGGTGATTTATTGCTTGCTATTAGAATGTTATCTTTCTTTGTACTGTCACAAGAGTGAAAGTACAGGTCTTCCTCTTAACAAGTGGTGCCGCGCCCAGATTCACAAGACTGGTGTTTTTATGAATGAAATCTATAAAATGGTCTTTGACCGGACATATAGTGGAGCGGTTGGGCTGCAAAATTGTCGACAAATTGAAAATTGTTAAAAAAAAAAACGCAACCACTTCTATTCGAAAGATAATAATAAATAATTTAAAAAATGATGGTGTGGTCAAAAACTTGGTGGCAGGGGTGTTTTTTGGGTCAAAAAATCACGTTTTTGAGCTAAAAACTTTAAGAATATCAAGATTTATTAATTTCTTAGCAAAACAAATTTTAATCATCATGCAATACTATCAATCTCTGACATTTATATTATAGATTTCTGTTTTATACAATATATAAAGGGTCTAGAATTTTAGCCCAAAATCACATTTTTTCCTTAAAAAAGCATCCTTTTTATCACATGTCAGCAAAACGAGTATTACCTGACCCCTTTATACAATGTATTAAAAAATCCTATATCAATAACAAAAATGGATACCATAAAAATAAGATTGTAAATATTTTTACCTTAACAATATAAAAAATAATAATTTCGCGTAACTTGCAGCCCAAATTTCATTTTTCGGACATCGGGAAATAATCCCTGCCACCAAATATTTAAACCACAACCATCATTTTCTTAAATCTTATATATTTATCCTTCAAATAAAGGTGGTTGTGTTTTGTTGTACGGTGGGGAGGGTAACTCGAAAACTAGAGGACTTTTCAAGGCTCGGCCGCTCCGCTAATAGTAGTGTGCACTTTTGGAATAACACAATGTTGAAACAGATTTAACATAATGGAATTAGGCGTATAAAGAGGATACCTGAAGTAATTATTTATCATGTTTATAGGCCAAGAGCATTAGTTATTACCTGGAAATAGCTGATAACAAGCTTAATTTTTCAGGATAGGTCCAGGAAATGAGTAGAAGAAATACTAAAAGGTCCCCCAAAAATCACCTGGAGCTCTCTCCAAAATCCCCAAGATGGCGTCCAAAATGGCCGCCATTTTCTATTTATCATAACTTTCCAACCAGACAAGTTAGAAATACAAACAAAGTGTCTATATATATGTTTTAAGGCACAGAGAATCTAATAAAGGCATTATTTTTAGACTTAAAACTCACAAATATCCTAAACTATGATGGCGACCAAAATTGTATCATTAATTGCTACGTCAAGTTGACGGAACAAATTAAGTGTCTAAACATATGTTTAAGGCAAAGAGAATCTTAATAGAAGCGTTATTTAGGGTGTACAAAGTAGCCACAACCAAGATGGCTTAAGGGGGATTGCCCGATTTAACTCTATTTCCCATCTCTAAAGTTTCGCGCTGATATATCAACCCGTTTTGAAGTGAGAGCTAAAAACTAATTTTGTAATCCTAGAGTACTGTGTAAAACTAATATTGGTCGACCAAATGGGGCATATTGTCGCTCATAAAATCCACACCAAACATCTTTAGCCTAAGATTTCATAGGGTAATGAGAAAAATAGTAGCTTATAGTGTCATGCATGTATCTATTGTTAATAAAGCTATCCAGTAAGTCCCTTAGGATCCTATATCACTCCCATATTACATTTAACCATAACATTCTGATTGGTGTTAAATATGTTGTAATATATATATAGCTCGTTAGTGGAAAAAATCTAATGGGAAGGCCGTCTGAACCAGCTACTAGTTTCATCTACCAGGTTTATAAGGCTTAATTCCACCTGGAGACTGTAGACCTCACAGTCATATATGATGGGCTAATGGTTGTGGCTCTCCACATCGCAGTTTGAATGAAGTGCTTTGTAGGCCAATGCCAGTTCTGAGTATGTGAGCTTGACCATGCTACATATCAACATGGGCTTGCTGATTTGGGCTGTCCACAAACTGCTTTAGGTTCAAGGTTAGAGGATGACCAGTGCTCAGACCATATGTCATTACCAGGATGATCGATATGGATACTGCGACTGCAGTAAGTGTCATGACCTTGGGTAGCAACGTGAGGTGGGGGATTAGGCTACCAGGTTCACACACTTTCTTGGTGAGCTTGATCTTCTGAAAGTTCATCCTAAAGTTTAGACGACAAATTGCAAGATATTCACAGGCATCGCCAAAGGGCACTAACCAAGTCTCATTGCCTCATTCAAAACGACATCAATCTTGTGTGGGGACTCTATATTGTTGCAGTGTATTCAGCAGTGAGTATGCAAAAAAACAGTTGATGTATGCATATAAAGGGCGAAAGAGCACTATCCAGTTCCTGAGCGCCTTGTGAGGAGATTGGCACGAGACGGCCTGTCTTGGCAGCGACTGCCTTGGTGTGTTGGTGGAAAGTAAGGCTGCTGTCCATTATGACAGCAAGGTATTGTTTTGGGCAGGTGACAGTTCAGCTCCACACTGTTAAAAATGATTCATTAAAATAACAGTGATTTGATTGGCAGCTGGGGACTCACAACAGTTAAAAACTATGTGTTTTTACAGTCATTTGCACGTTCGAGTCCCGGTTAACAGTCAAAACGCCGTTATTTTAAGCTCATTTTTTAAACAGTGCATCTTAGAGTGGGTTAGATCTTCTTTTTGCGCATTGATTTGCAAGGAGAAAAACAGAGATGACGGTCTTGGATTTGCTGAGTTTTCAAGTGTAATCGGCGAGGAATTGGATTGCAGTGATTAGGTCTTTCTGCAACGCCATTTCTATGGCCTCAGAAGAATCAGCATCCATTCCAAGTGCAGTATCATATGCGTAGGAATACTGTGAACAATCTCTCTTCTGCATTTCTGAGATGAAATGTTGAAAAGACTGGATGCCAGGGAACAGAACCTTGTGGGACACCAATTCCGAAGTTTGCGCTTTCTACGGCATTACCATTCGATGTCTCCAGGACGAAAGCTCTGTCTTGGATGAGCAGCATTAGGAACTTGACAGCTGACGTCAGGGAAGACTTGAGTAGCATGAGGTAGAGACCTCGATGCAGACTGTATCATACGCAGCAGTAAGATCTATGAAGACGGACGACTAAGTATCACAAGCCGTCACAGTATGTAGGCACTAAATGATTTCTATTATGTTTTCTCCGATGGGCAGTTTTTATGATTATTTTCCAGAAATGTTGAAGTTGTAAGGCTTGGTGGGACTGGGACAATATGTACCTATCTGTAGTAATAATAGTAGTCGCCGTACACCAACATGGACAAGTTAGTGCCCGCGACGATGACAATAACGACAGCTGCGTCTGACTCTGCTATAGTAGAGTTGTTGATGCTGATGAAGGTCGTCTGCCGTCTGTCGGCTTTCCGGAGATGAGGCGTAAGGGCTTGTTCCGATTTTTGATCTACAGTGTTCTCTACTTAAATTATGAGAGCCTGGCCATTGTACACACTGGACCATCAAGTACCCTGGGAAGAAACAAGCATTGTGGTTTTGATGTTTGATGCGAATGATCAAGGGGGTCCCAAAAGAATGGTCTGGCTTAAGGGTTAACTGTTTCACATCCTAGCTATGTGAGTGACATTCTGGTACTGTTAAAAAGCCTAAGGGCCTTGAAAAAGTTCTCTAATGTGATCTTTGTATATGCAACCTATAAGGTGTACTCATCAAGATGCCACAGAGGGCTGCTCAAGTAAGAATGTGAGCACGAAGGATAAAAAAGGAGAAGAGGACAGCCTGAAGGCCTATTTCTTATTATCGGGAATATGTATCCAAGGTAAGGGACATCAGGAGGTACATGCCTAGATGCAC
The DNA here is from genome assembly GCA_023653785.1 of Ophioderma brevispina. NCBI lineage: Eukaryota > Metazoa > Echinodermata > Ophiuroidea > Amphilepidida > Ophiodermatidae > Ophioderma > Ophioderma brevispina. Next base: position 4,032 of record JAMKCH010043374.1, read on the forward strand.
ATTACTTTTAGATGGTGGGCATGCTATCTACGATGTGACAACGTCACAGGGGAAGACAAAATCAGTGTGAAATTAATTAAAAATTACTAAAATCTAATAAACGTCTTCTTGCTAATAAAAGGGCTCCAGTCTCTGAAAATGAATAAAAGTCACCTCTTTTCTTTCCCCAATACAGTGACCATGGATACATATTGTACAGGATAGGACGATTTTTGGAAGCTGGCCGAGCAAAACACCAATTATTCGGCAGTTTTTTCATTTCTTACGGTGTTAAAATGCAGGGCATGTGTTCATATTTCCAAATCTTTAATGGTAAAAGAAGCTAGTTAAATGTTATTTGCACATTCATTCATTATTATCATTCATAATATTGTACTTTGTCACTGCAAATGTGCAATGGCTGCCAAAAGTTGCAGCTGGGACAAGATGGATGAGATGAGGGATTCCCTAGTCAGGCTGCCACCAAATAGGCATGAACCCTTAGGAGCTCTTTTTTTTAATTTGTATTTCTAATATTCATTGGTTTGTAAAAATGTTAGGAAAGGGATAACAAATGGTGGTCTCTTTGGGCACTCTAGAAATGCTTTATTCGATTCTTAGGCCTTTAAAAATACGTTTAGACAATAATTGTATTTCTAATTGGCATATACAAGTTATGATACCATTAGAAAATGGCGGAAATTGGGATGACCCCATCTTGATTTTGGGTACTTGTAAGTTTTGAACTCTCAAAATAATGACTTCGTTGGGTTCTGTGACTTAAACAGATGTCCGGACACTTTATTGTCTTTCCAAACTTGGTTGCAAAGATACGATAAAATTGAAAAATGGCGGCCACTTTGAACCGCAATCTTGATTTTGGGTACTTGAATAAGTTTGGAACTCTCAAAATAATACTTCATTGCTTCCTTGTGCCTTAAAACATATGTTTGGACACTTTGTTTGTATTTCCAACTTGTCTGGTTGCAAAGATACGATAAATTGGAAATGGCGGCCATTTTGACCGCCATCTGAATTTTGGAGAGGAGCTCCATGGGGATTTTTGGGGACTTTAGTATGTTATTCTACTCCTATTTTTTTTTTTCCTGGAACCTATCCTGACAATTCAGCTTGTTAATTGAACCTATTTCCAGGTTTTAGCCTATATGATCTACTGCTCTTGGACTATAGGAATGAGAAACTATACTTTTGAGTATTAAATGTCACCATTTAATCACGAATTTGTCAACTAGTAATGCAGTGGACGATTGTCTAATGTTGAATAAATTAGCGATGTCTAAATCAATTTTATAATTGTTGCCAACAATGTTTATATTATTGCAGTCATTGCAAAATACCAACGTTTATCGTTATGTTTACAAAAAAATATCATAGTCCTTTGTTTTACATGTTGAATGGAAAAATGTTAAGTTCCTGGATAATTATCATTGTGTGAATGATTAGTGATTGATTATATATCAATTTGTCAGTCTCATCTTAAAGTTGATGGAGTGAAGACATAACTAGGTATTTGATAAATTTCACCCAGCTAATTTATGGTTACAAGAAGAAACTAATTCAGCATCTCAGAAGAAATGTGAAGTTTATGTCTTCTGTTTGTTTGCCACAGGCCATCCATGATAGAAAAAACAAAAAAAAAAAACTGCCTTTAAGCTTGTCATATTTGGAGGTGGAACTGATGTGAAATGTTCATCATCACTGACGTGAAAACCGTTGTAAACCTGGACTACAGCCTTCGGTTAACAGAAGTTGGCCAACTGCATCGTGTCGTCGAGCATAGTAAAAAAGGGACAGTTTCGTCAGTGAACATAAGCGACACTTAATGTACAACTACATGAACTTCACCCTGATGCTGTCCAACTACCATAATTTAGTGTATGTTTTCCTGATGATCAAATTATTTTGTTATTTGTCTTCTTTTGCAGATATTCTCCTTGATGTTACTTGACAACATTGTATTGATTTAAACTGTATGAATACTGTTAGTTAAATTAAATTTTTCTTTATAAATTGTTTGGCAACTTAGATTTGTGCCCTCGTGATTGATTTTACGGAGTACGGGCTAAGCGAATAAATCTATCATTAGCGGTGCAATAGCACATCATGTCTTTTAGGTAGCAAACCAGAAACACCATTTTTTTGATTATTTCATTTACCTAGTAGTTGTGTCATACCGGCTACATACATTAATGAATTTTCAGGACCACGATATAGGTATCAGCTGAAATCAGTATAGTTTGACAAATGTCCAATTTTGCCTAAGACCGTATTCAAGAGCCACAATGTTGTGGGAAAGATAGACGCATTCAGACTACAATACATTCACCTGTCAATAATCCCGGTGCAATCGCGTAAACATGGACGATTGACAGCTTAATGTATTGTAGTCCTGAATGTTTGCATCTTGTCCACCAACATGTCTGTGGCTGGACGTCATTTGAATACGGTCTATAGGTTGTAATTCTGTGAACAAAACTGAAAGTGGCAGAAATAGTAACATAATGAATTGATACAGCACACCTCGTAACAAGTATGAAACGAGAACTAAGGAAACAACGTTTACTGACCTCAACAAGATTGAATAAGAATTGAAAACACTCCTGCCTGATAAAGGCCGGACTGTTCGAATAGCACGTACACGAGCTGTTTATTTCGTGTGCCATGAAATTGAACTTGTTGAAACTATGTAGATGTATGATCAATAAATTGATTATAAGATTACATTCAAATAAAATTTTTCTAATTAGTTAATAAAACATACTGACACACTTACCTAATTATTTATCTACAGCTGTTACGTTATGAGACGCTCTTTAAATTATCTCCCTGCGGTATTTGAGTTGTTTGCAATACATATGTCCGTCAAGTTCTACCAATGTCAGTGAGCGTGGGGCGTATCCGGTGTTATATTTGGATAGTATAGGGTGCCACGCAAAATATTATCAATATATTTTACCCTCAAAGTGAATCTTCATTAATCTTCATTACATGATACAATTCACTGGGTATTCTTCAAAGCGAAGTGAATTTTTAGAGTATAGAAAATCGTTTCATTAAACTAGATCGTATATATTACTTCAAAAGAAATTAAGTGTGTGTTAGGAACGACTACGTCTTAAAAATCTGAAAGCGGGGTTCCCAAATGTTGAAATTTACTGTTTCATAAACTATTGTTAAACTATTTTTCGAGAAATTCTATTATCTATCAAATTAATTATCCGAATAGGTAAAAATTAATAAAATGACTTAGTTTAGATGCATAATGTTATGAACGACCATGTCTTTTATCTAGAAAGCGGGGTTTCCAAATGAGAATTGATTATTTTTTTGCATTATTTTTCTAGACCTTCATTGTATATGCTGGTACTTATCAGATTAATTATCCAAGTGGTAAATGAAACAAACTAATTTAATACATAAATTCTTTTGACCGGTTTGCGGTCGAAGTGCATTCTGCTAGCTCAAGTTCTATTCAGTTACGACTTGTTTCATATAGACATCGTAAAGCCATTCTCCCCAAAAATCACTCCAATCGATTACTATAAGCTTTTTGTCAACGAGCTTAAGCACTCAACTTTGGAATGACCTTTTCCATTTTTCATATGACCTTAAATTCAGACACAAATACCCAAAACTCGTAAACAACCCACAAAGAACATTTTTTTATTCTGAGGACTTTCTAACTTTTTGTTCCCAGTATATAGCACCTTAAGAGAATCTTTAAAAAGATTTAATAGGCCTATGATCGTCCCTTTGGCATTGGCTCATGTCTGTTGAAAAACAGTTTTAACCCTTTTTGGTTCTAAAAAATAATTTTCCTTTTCTTCTCTAAAACCTTTGTTTTCTGTTTAGCAAAGAACTTTTGAAGGTCGATTTGAAGTTTTTTATTAAGGGTTAAGGTTCTAAAATAAACCATTTACCGTTGAATACATTATACAACTTGGCAAGGAGTTCTATGTCTCTCTAATGATAGTTCGACCAGTAACAAATATTTTTTTAATTTCTTTGGCCTTAGGTAATTCTGGTGTTAGTGTTCAGCCATAATAAAAGAGTTATGGTTCCTGGTCAAAATCAAAGAGGGGTAACATAGGGAACTCTTTCCCCACCATAACTTTTGGTGCGCTGGGTGTGCTTTCTGACAAGAACCCCATGAACGATTCAGTAGGGTTCCTCTATTTTGATATTGGGTATTTTTTTATCTGTTCCAATAATGACTGCACTGCATTGGTGATTTTTGACAGATGTATCCAGTCCGCATAATACTACACAGTGGGACCTAGCTACCTTTACGGTACCTATCGAACTCACCCTGTAGAATCAAAAGTTTCTGCGTGATTGTTCATGAAACACGGAATGTACCCGCACGTCCGATAACCGCCATAGATCCACAAACAGGTATTCGCGATACCATTCACACTCATAGGTACTGATCACCCATATTGTAGAGAAATGGATAATCATGAAAGGATAACGTAGTACTTACATTTCCCTTTGAGCGAGCACCCGGAAAAGTACATTATGTTCCAGTTAACACATGTGTTTTTGTTTGTGTCCCAGAATATCCCTTCATGCAATTGTTCAAACAAAAATTAATCCACTTTTTTTTCCTCATATTCGTACCATTTTTCTTTATAGAACCATATCCTCGTTTTCCAGTATTTTGGTTGGTGTCCCAACATGGGGTCAGTGTTTTTACGTATACTACGAATTTCACCCAACAAGTCTAGTGGAGTTCGTTACAAGCTCGTCGCTGATTGTTTGGAGAAATTTTAAAATAAAAAAACATCGACTGACTGGTAAGCATCTTTCAAACATCCTACATGTGTTCAATGAGTTCTCTTTGTACTGACTCTACAGACTTGTTGTGGTGAGTATTTCCAGAATAAGTTCCGAAGGATTTTCCAAACAAATACTCGGCGGGGCCGCGAGACTTATAGGAGACCACCACTATAATAGTACGCGACACGAACTGCTAGATTTGGGCATTCGGGATTTCTAAACGGTAATTAGGGGATCTGCCTACGTACAGTTTAACTACTCGATTTCGCAGCGCTGATATAGAGGTGACAACTGTAAACGTTTTTTTAGCGGGTTGAAAAGTTTTGTGAGGGCAACAAGTAATTAAACTTTGCATCACTCCTATAGTCCGTGCTCCCTAATACTGTGTGTCTACGTTAACACGACGTGCAGTGGTCAAGACATTGCGGGTCACTGGTGAAAGGGATTGTACTTAAAATGTGAAATACCACCTGTATAAGGCATGTCGCTATGAATCCATGAATCTGGTACCAATGGTTTTTTTTGCGCTGTACCAAGCATGCTTTATACGGGTCCCATCATTACTTTCATACGTTCCCTAAACTATACGACAAATCAATAGTCAATATCCACTCATAGATAGGGCCAAGTAGTTCTTAATAGTCTGAAGCTCGTGGGATAAAGTATTTGGAAGTGAAAACCTTTGCTAAACACATAAAAACTCAACGCAACCTCAAATCGACCATATTCTATTTAAACTGACCGTGGATTCGGATAGTTACGGTCGGATATTACCATACTGTTAAAATGTGTTGAGGAATTAATTATTTTTCCAGCTCATTCCCAATATCATTTTTAATTCCATAATAAATCATGCCATCATTCTTAACCCTCGTCCAACCAAGGGTTTTTCTACTACTTCACTACCGGGGACTACCCCCTGATTTTTCATAATTACCGTGACAAACATCATCCTTGTTTGTTATCAAAGTTTACTCTACATATGTCTTTCTTCAAATAAGTACAACCTATCAAGTTTTAACGTATGAACCTTCACAGTTACGTCATAGCTTAGAGCTTATTTTATACGTTATTTGAAAGCAAATCTCCAAAATCAAGGGTTTTCGACCATTTTCGCCATTCAATGCAAGCAAATTGGTTTTTTTATTTGGAAGTGATGGGTGTAAGCCTACAACATGTCCATTACTCTAAAAATAAATATATTGTCAGTATTAGCTTACGTACATGATACGGTAACACAAGTACCATTTTTGGCAATTTTACACAGTAAAACAGTATAGAAAGGCGGCAACCCCCCCCCCCCCCCACACCACACAACACCTTTCGACGTTGACGGGGCACCCTGACTACCTGGACGTGGTATCTCCAATTTTTTTTCGCTAAAATGAACGCAAAGGATGAACTTACATTACATAAAAGCCTTAGATCTATATTCGTTTGCGTTTTTGGTGCGACAGTGATCACCGTTGGGGCGGGCCCCAAAAGCGTTTATTCCTATAAACACCGTCTTTCAGTGAAGTGATTTAGAAAATCGACTGTATTGAAACTGTACCACAGTTCCATTCAGAAACGTACAGTAAACAAAATTTAAGTTTTTGGTACTGTCCCCCTTTCCTTTTCAAGTCACTTCTATTGTTAGGCAGACAAGCGACTTCTTGGAAATTAAAATGCTTCTTCCCTATTTCACCCAATGGACATGACCCAAAACTTTTCCCAGCTCCTATAGCAATCGCGACGGTATAACACTTAACTGCCATAAGTGGGGGGGGGGGTTCCTAGGGACCCTTTTTTGTTTTATCAGCCGGCGATTTTTTAAACGCCGCAATATATTTGGTTTATATTTTTTGTATTCGTCTATACTTCAGTGCTCTTGCATTGGTGCAAAAAATCAAATCCTCGCGTCGTTTTTGCGTTAATTAGCTGGGTCCCTAAGGAGCCCCCCCCCCCACCCCTTATGCACTATTAAACGGAAGTGCCCATGACAAAATAAAAATCTTATTAGAGTTACTTGTGATTCTGATTTTCATAATGCATACACCTAGTGAACATAAACACACGTAAATACTTAAAACATCTTGCAATATAGTGAGGCCTTGGTGCCAACTATTTTATATACATCATAAATAGCGGTTTACTGTAGAACCTATGGTAAATTATACAAGTAACCCTAAAAATATAAATGGCATGAGACATTTATGTTTGTGCTATATGGTAAATATAGTTCATTCTTCACCAATTAAACATCAGCACAAGTCTGGTGAAGCAATTCATAGAAAAGGCAAACAAATTAGTGTTCTTTTTCGCACTGTGTGACGCGAAATTAAAATCAATGTTTTGCCCCTAATTTTCTTACTGAACAACTTCAGTTTTTATTTCTTTATTGATGTCTTTGAAGCCTTCTAACATGTGGTGGATTTCATCTAAAAATCCTTTAGGAAAGTGGTTTTATTAGGGGGTCCCTAGGAACCCTCCCGTTATGCACTAACGGAAGTGCAAACCCCTTATTATGCAGTTAAGTGTTACTATATGGCAATCTCTGTCTCAGTTACATCTTTTATTGCCTGTACTTGATCTGGTGGGAAAAGGGGGAAAGACATACAGAAAAGACCCACTAGATCAATAAAATATATCATTCTAACAAAATACAGTTTAACACACTCACATTCTCGAAATAAGTTTGTATACGTGCCCCAAGTTTTATCAAACATTTCATTTCTGAAGTTTGTGCAGTGGATCCCGCTTCCAATTCATACTTTGCTTTCAGTTCCTTTTTCATATCATTAGGTGTTGGTATTTTGTTCGAGTAATTTATGTTTATATATAAGCCTGTATTCAATTTTATCCACATAATTATGATAAACTGTAAATAATGTTTTCAAAATAATGTTTTCTTTGTTGAGAACTAAAGATAAACGACAATTTATTAATAGACTCTCATTAAACTCTTACGGGCTCTTTACAAAAACTACATAAGTTATTTTCACGTATATTCATAGTAAAGAGAGAAGAGTTTGTACCCAAAATTCTATTTATAATACGATACTGTAACCATTTAATATTTTTTTCATATAGTGTCTTTTTTGTTGGTATTTGAACGTTCATCTTGTGCTCCCATTTGTTTTGTTTTTAGCAAGGTTATCTTCCACAAATTGGCGGTTAATAATTTTACATCCTTTTGTATTTTTCAATAATATGTTAATATACGAAGGCCGAAAAGGACATTGTAAATGGTCTGTATCAGTGTTTTTGGGTAGGGTATCAAAAATATTTGAAATTGATTTACGTATATTTTCAAATAAAACAAAGTCAATCGGTTAATTTCTTTTACACCAATAATTCGTTTTTAACTGAATCAAAACACGTTTGAAGGTTAAATTATGTATTTCCTGAAGTCTCAATGAAAAGTCAGCACCCAAACAGGAAAAAGAATCATTGTTAACCCATATATAGCTTTTTCCTTGTTTTAATTCTGTAACTGCTGTATTTTACTATGCAGAAAATGATACCATAATTGCATAAGCATATAAACAATGTTAACGCCGAGCAGAGGTTTGATACAGTTACGCTTCTATAGGGTTATACAAAATGAGAAAATGTGCTGAAAATTGC
>JAMKCH010043375.1:0-11760 GCA_023653785.1 Ophioderma brevispina
GTTATCAAGTGTTTATGTTTATTTTGTTGTTACAATGAAAATGACCTAACATAATGTTTTATAACTTACAAAGGCTAAACTTAACACATGGATTGGTGTACATAGAAAGCTTGATCAACATTCTATTACCGCTACCGCCCATTATTGCAAACGCAGCATTCTGATTGGTCAGTTTACTGCCCATTATTCTGCATTATTAAGTTTATGGATCCAAGTGTGGGAAAATATTGAATCCAAAACATAATAATGATAAAATTGGATGATTTACGTCCAATATTTATTGGTCTCGCTATGAGTTTTAAAATATTTGGGCTTGACTAGGTCTTGCCCAATATTTTTGGAACTTATAGCTCAACCAATAAATATGGACTCAATCCAATTTTATACCAATAATGGGTCTCAAATGCATTTTCCTACTAAATCAATCTGTTTTAGGTAGAAATAAAGGGCTTGCAGTATCATCTATGGGCTCATAATGTATCCTCAGGCAGAAATACCAATCAAAGCTGTCCTCATTGGCAGAAAACATATTTTTTACTAAATTTATTTCAATGGCATTGAGGATGATCTTTTTTTGTATTTTTTGGGAAAATCGTTTGCCTAGTCTCATAACACACCTCTTGGAGGATTTCTGGTCAAATTACAGATGACAATCATCACATTTCTGTGTTTGTCAAAAAACAACAAACATCTTATTGACTTTGTGTACAAAACTTTAAGCTCACAGAGGCCTCCTTGCCGACATCCGAATAAATGTTAATTTGGTGGAGGTTATTAATTTGACAAGTGGCACACTTTAAGACTAGGGACAAGAAAATTGATTGACATGAGGGGCATCTGATACACCCTAATAGAAAGCCTATGATGACATTACTCAAACATTTGTGCATCTGGCTAGTCAGCCCTTTGGGCAGCATTGAAAAGACTCATCACTTCCAGAAGATCGAGAGAGTAATCATCTACAATAGATCAAATCCCCTGAGCTCTGTCATTTCTGCCAGAATACCACCAACACAAGATGTTCTTCTTCAACATGCCGTCGAGCAGTACCAATCCGGAATCAGGACTACCAGCACACAAACATAGCAAGAGATTACTTCTCCTCAGACATTTGCTTGGCACAAGGTGTCAGATGTGTGGGTGCCAGTTTGGCTATCATACCAGAAATTTCCAGATCATGAAGAGAGCTAATCAAACGTGGTTGCTCAGGAGACTAGCACGTGCAAATTGGACAGGCCAATCGTACATGCCCAAAAACGTTGTGTTTGACTGTGTGCTAAATAGCAAAGCATGCCAGTACGAGCAAACAAGCACAAACAGGGACCTTGCGGGAATTCAGCGAAGCAGACAGACGTTGGACCCATCTCGGCGGATCTATTTGAGAAAAAAAAACCACAGTGTTGGGCGATCAAGGGATAAGAAGAAGTAAGATGATTACGGTATACTTATAGATCTATCACTAAAGAATGAATGCACACTAAACACTGAGCAAAAAGGAATCCTGCCCAATGCCGAATGCAGAATGCCACTCAGTACCACTTAAAAACCCTGAAATGGTGGCACCTGAAAAGCGCGTAAAAGCGTCCTAAAAAGACGAAAATGGGCCTCTTAATGAATAAAAACGCGTAAATTTGGACAACACAAAAAAACCCCTGCATTCAGAGTTTTCCCTGTAAAGTGGCATCTCTGAGAAGACCAAAGAATCGTAACATACGGTAATTGCGAGTTAAGGGGGGGCGCCGTTACGTCGCGAACCTAGTCAAATGTCCCAATTTTTAGTTTTCTTTCATGTGTATGGCATTAACATGTTTTCTTCATATATTTTCCCTCATATTTTGTTCATTTTACTTTTAATATGTCGAATTTTTGACCCAAAAACAATTACATGGGCTGAACTGCAAAAGGGTGGGTAATTTCGCGTATTACGCAATACGCGTCTGTGCTATTCGGCTCGCGCAATGTAATTAGGCATCAGAAACGCCGGATGCATCGATTCCATATGCGGCATATACCCATGTAACGTGTATGGATTGTAAAATGGGTTAGCTTAATGGTTGGCCCACGTGATGTGCTTTTGCAAACTGAAGGGATTTAATTTCACGATGGAGCCTCATAAATTGTTGAATTTGGATCATAAGTATTCCAGATGAAGTAATTGACCTGTTGCAGAAACAGTGTGAAGAATAAGAGGTGAAACGTTGTGTTTTGGAATAACACTATTTTGTAGCGAAACGAGACATTTTGGACAAAATGGAGATTTCTCTGTGTCACTTTAGCGATAATTCTGATTATTCGGTTCCCAGTTAATCGAAATCCATATCAGCAACAGGTAAGAAAGAAATGTATCGTATAGAGAATATCAAAATATAGGGGTCGGTATTTTTTAGTTTTCATTTTTGGTTAAAAATCGTATTTATGTCAACCTTTGAAATCTTGGCGTTGTTCCAAATTGTAACATTTAAAAATAAAAAATTTGGCTTTTTTGGCAAATAAGGTGATAAATAGTGCAGATTGAAAAAAGGGGAAATTCAGGACCCTGAACTATGACTTCTGGATTACAAAAATGAACAAGGCACATTTTTAAAATTTCTATATTTTTTTACAAAAAGCTTAAAAAAAAAAAATGAGTGTGAAAACACCTTTTTTATGGATTTTCTCAAATAATAAAGTATTTTGGGAAAAAATTCATATTTGGATTCCTTGAGTCATTTCCTTCTCAATATGTATACTTTTTGTATTGTTGGAAACAACAATTAAGAAGATACGGCAAAACAGTTCCTTTGAATTCTGACTTAACAGAAACCGGAAGCGAAGACGATAAATCATCAGGCATCCTCCTTCTCCTATCCTTGAGATTCACTAATTCATATTTGACAGCCATTTGGCCGCCATTTTGGCTGCCATCTTGTACTTGATGAAGTAATAGTATAAAATGTTTTCTTAGAGCCATGACATGTTTGCGGCATTTTAAATATCATAATGAAAGATAGCCAGTTCGTGAGTCTTCTATCAATTTTCCAATTTTGGCGGCATTTTGAAATTCCTACATAAGGGCAGCCATTTGATGTTGGAAAGGGTCTTATCAAATTTGGCCATGTCCCCACCAACACTATTTACTGAACCAAAAAATTACCGCATTTGTTAATGTGTTTTTTCAGAAAAAGTTATCAATTCCACCTCCCCACCCCCGGGACCCCGGGGGTGGGGAGGGGGAAATTGATGGGACCCTTAAAACTAAATTACATCTCTTAATGTGTTTCTACTCTTTAAAGCCAGATGGGTCAAATTCCTTTTGAAATCTATACTTTGATTAATACCAAACAGGCAGGACTTTTTTTAATTTCCAAACTGGTAATGAATAGTGCTACATAGTGCTGTGTATTATAGTGTGTGACACATGATAATTATGAAAGCCTTGGGAAAAAAATTGAAATTGATCTATTTTGAGATTACGGTGATTAAACATTTTAAGGTTACAGTTTCACTGAAAGACCGCCTAGAGGCGAGACATTATGTCTAGAAATCAAGAGCAGGTTCCGCCAGAATTGCCTATGGCTCCCTAGCTGTAACAATGGTTCAGCTTCACTGCACTAAAACAATGAAACTGCTGAAGCAAATCTGGGCTACTTCTAACCCAGGTTCCCAGGTTTCGAGTTAACATTTTGATAAAAGATTGAGATGACAAGACTGTCCTATTTTTAACTCCAAGAGTAATACCTGATGATTGGTCCTAATGGAACTTAAGTGATTTTTTGAGCCAATCAGCAACATGGTAAGAATGGTGGTAGTGCTAGAGCTTAAATATTTCTAAGCTGCATTTCAATTGGTTAATGAAATGAATATATGATATAATTAGCCAATCAGAAATACTGAAAGAAAGGCAGTGCTTATTAGGGGTCAACATCACTGGTTTGTGAAGCCAAGTAGTCTTGCACTGGCATCAACATTACTCATGAATACCAAATGGAATGTGCGAGGCCAGGTTACCCATGACGGCCTGCTACTGGTATCCTGGTAACCAGTACTACCTGTCCCAGGGCCGAGTTGTTGGTGGCTAAACCGGCACCCCATTGGGTTTTTAAAAGAAATCTAATGAGGAGGGTAGCTGGTTACCCTGGTAGAATGAAAAAGATCTACCTACAAGGGCGTCAGCTCTGAAGAGCTAATGGCGGCCATCCAGCACATGCTGCCTTGCATGGTGGGCATGGTTGCCCAAAGGCTAGGCCCACCGCCGAAAAACTGTGGATTGACGTCAGGAAGGGCATCTGGTCAATTACCTTTTGCTCCAATAAATCCTCACACAAAAGTATTGCTGAGTGTGAGGTGTATCCCAGCACTCCCGTTAGCAGGGACAAAACCGGATTTAAAACTTTGGTTTAACTAACTTAACTAACAATCACAAGCCTTTCTGTTATGTTTTTATTTGGCATCATCCTATCATCCAAAAGCTTAAGTCACAATGGGGTTTCTTCAGGCTAAATTCACACTAAAATACTCCCAAGACAATGACATCCTTACGATAATTATTAGAACACCTAAATGTCCATTACATTCCCACTCCCTTAAAACTTTTAGACCTACTCTTTGACATTTCGCCGGTAATACATCCCCTGACAATTTGACCACAACACACTATGTAGTCCAATTTCAGGATGGAGGACATATAATTATACCCTAGGGCATCCGTAAATCTTTGCCAGTCTAAACATGATGATGCCCATGGGGTTTTGTATGTCCTTCACCATCCTGGAATTGGACTACCAAGTGTGTTGTGGTAAAATTGTCAGATGACTTATTACCGGTGAAATGGCAAGCAGTAGGTCCAAAATTTTATTAAAGGAGTGGGACCATAATCAATATTTGAAGCAAGAACTTGTTGCCACTATCATTTTTGAAAACTTGTGTCAAATATAACATATGTATAACACAGGCATAAGAATACAAGCTTGCCTGTGAGGCCACTAATCATATCAGGCATGCCTAAAATATGACATTAAGTAAATATCAGTGAAGTAGCTAGCTTGTATTGGTACTGAAATCGAGTTAAGAATACAAGCAATGTTACATATAGACCATCACCACACTTGCAAAATCGCTTATTTTGACAAAGTGTTAAAGATTTAATAATGTTAAGTATAGTGTGAATGCACATCCCTTATTTCGACAAAGACTAAAATTGCTTAATTCAGTGAAGCAAACTAGCTCTTTCAATCAAGGGATTGCTTGTTTTCATCAAGGGATTGCTTGTTTGATCAAGCAATTGCTTGTTTGATCAAGCTATTGTTCGTTCAATTAAGTGAGTAGTATGCACACTTCGCCAAATGGCCAGCAAATAGGTGTTAGTCTCTGTAGCAATCCAGATGGTGTTTTGAATCAATCCCATGATGCATAGTGATGTTCCAATACTGTACTGTACTAAATTCATGTCAGTACTAGGAATAAAGTGTTCCAAAAGTCTAAGAACCACAAGATATTTCATGATCATGCTAAAAATTCCTGTACTAAGGCTTTGTGGGCTAAAATATAAATGAGCATTAAAGTCAGGGTTTTTAGGTGTTAAGAATATGATTTTTATGGGATCACATGACCCTATTGAGGTGAAATTTCCCAAAACTGGTGTATTGTGGGATTGACTCAAAACACCCTCTGGTAACAACCATAGGCAATTCCCTGACACATTTTCAAGTTACTTTGAACTTTCTTACTTTGCTGCTAACATGATTCTATCTTAAGTAGTGTAGACACATGTTTTTTAAGTAATCAAGATTAAGAAATAATTGTCAAAATAAGCAATTTTGTGATGTGCAGATGGTCGTGTCACAAATACTGGCAAGTCGTAATAACTGAATGTGCCATGTGTGTTTACTTCAAACACAGTATAAAATCACACAACAGAAATATTAAGCCTTCCTTAACATATTACAACATATCACCATATGGATAACAAAAACTAGTACAAGCTTTACACTTAGTAATGGATGGAGTCCGTTGGTGTCATAGTGCTAGTTAAGGCTATATCTTACATAAACTCAAGCAAAAGTAATGTTAGTATAATACACAATACCGGTACCATAAATAAGCACATGGATTACAAATTGTTTTAAAAAATGGGACTCTGAATGACAAACTATGAACATTTTGATAATACATATTGCACATATTTTCCAACTGCCTCAATAAGCTGCAGAAATCTGTGATATTCACAACTTGTGTGCTCTCATTCACAAACTCTGGGATGAAAATACCTGTAGAGGGATATGAAACACACACTAATACACCTTTCATGTATGCGTAGGCCTGATTTTTACAAAAAGATTACAATTTTTCATGAAACGCAAATTTACTTTCTCATATTTAATTCCAAAACTGCACCGGACATACATTAAAGAAAATAATTAATCCACTTTTGGAGTTTTATCATTAATTTCGTAGGAGTACTTTGAGGACAAAGTATGTGAAACAGGTTTCCCTCAGAATCGGCAACCCTTTTACAAATTTGTCATTTTGGATAGCACACAACCACTATTTACATTTTTGATTTCTAGGATTTCCTGCAGGATATGGAAAAGAAATGGGTAAAAAGCAGGAGAACAGTGGCTACCAGAGGGGGGTTCGGGGGGACCTCTGGCCCCCCCCCCCCTGAAAAATTAGGTGATTTACTAGGCCATATACTATACTAACATTTTAAATATATGCTTCCCCCCCCCCCCCCCCCCCACCCCCGAAAATATATGTGCCCCCCTCTGCCCCTGAAAATAAAGCTGGTTACGCCACTGTATGAAGCCTATAGTAACAAAGCAAATACACCACTATATCAAATCTTACATCCATTCAAAACTGTTTTTTGATCCCAAATTAATGACACACTAGCCGAGGCACAAATAACGGATAAATTTTAAAAGTGTAAATGGGTGACCTTCATAGCCCCTATAGTAGTCCCATCACAAAACGGGGCGATTCTTTTGAAAGTCATATGCCCCTAAGATCCGCAACAGCCACCAAGCTTTTGCGTGAGCATATGGTCTATGGGACTATATACAAGTAATACAAGTTAACCTGATTTGCCATCCCTCATCATATATCAACCTCACAGCCAATCAGTGGCTCAATACAGTAGGCATCTAAACACACTCACGAGCCACCCAACATTTGGTACAGCATCATGCTTAAGGGGAGACATGTCAGGTCGCAGCCACAAACTGCCTTCTTTGGATGTGACAGATCACATATTTTCACTGGATTGTGATTTCTTTGGATGATATGAAAGGAAACAAGTATTTTCACAGTCACCAAAATGTGTAGCAAATATCGCTGGTTTCCAGTGAACTAGGAACCTTGTAACAGGGAAAAAACTTTTGGGAAATCATGCACGGATCCCAGAAGTTTTTATCGTCATATTAAAGGTCCTCTCTCATCAGAAACCGGCAAAAAACTTGCATTGCTGTGTACTGAATGTGAAAATGATGGTTTGAGCTTTTCAGTTGTACTGCCCCATATATATATGTCCCGTATATGTCACCTGAATAAAAGTAGATCAGTAAATTTATCTTAGGCAGTGACTTTGGAAGTGGTAGTAAATTTCAATCTAAAATTTGGTTAATGATTGATCATCTTATACAATTCAAGTTCAAATTCTTCAACTTTAAGTTAAATGCTTCAAATATTACTGTGTTCTGATAAAAAGTCACTGCAGAAAAAATATAAAGTATTCAAAGTGTATTGGGGTGAAATACAGTGATTATTATTATATACAATCTAGTCATGTAACTCTCTTACCGTGCTTATAAGGGGTTCGGACTAAGACAAGCCTATTACTAATTAAGACAAGTTTTGGTAATCTTAATTAATACCAATATACATATTTATAAGCTCTGACAAATGCCCAATCTACAAGTACTACAATAACTCTTAAGTGGTCATCACAGAGGTACATGTATCATATACTAGTACAAACCATTATCAAATCCCTGACTACATCATTAATAGAAGTTGAAGTAATTAAAAGCATACCCCAGCATTTCAATTAAGTCATAAAAATAATCAGTAAAACTTTGATTTAATAAGCTTTGGCAGAAAATAAGATTCCCATACAAAACATGTAGAAATATGCATAGTCTTAAAACCCAACAGGTGAAACCAAATTTTCTTCAAAGTGTATTCAGCGATTATTCATTTCTGAATAATCTTAAAAGTATCTAAGAAATTTCTGCTCAAAATATGACAACTCATCTTCACTTGCATACATGAAATCATGTAAAGCTTTAGCAAAATATAACCATTTACTGATTAACAATGTGACTTATAACAACAACCTTTAAAAAAAAAAAAAAAAAAAAAAAGATAATTCCAATCGGTTAAGTATAGGCCGAGCTACAGTCTTTTGAATCAAGTAGTCCGGTTTTCACCCTATCCACGGATTCCCATTTGAATGCACGGCGCCCGACTAAGCAAATGTGATTCCCATGGACAGTGCAGACAACCAACTGCTGGATTCAAACGACTGTAACTCGGTCTATACCTAACCGATGTGAATGATCTTTGCAGCAAATTAAAGATAATTAACTAAGCTTTCAGATGATATCACATATGTTAGATATATGTTACTTGAAAATTCAAAATGGTGGACATAATCAGGGTCAAGTTTTTTTTTACTCACCCTGTACAATCTAGTCATGTAACTCTCTTACCGTGCTTATAAGGGGTTCGGACTAAAACAAGCCTATTACTAATTAAGACAAGTTTTGGTAATCTTAATTAATACCAATATACATATTTATAAGCTCTGACAAATGCCCAATCTACAAGTACTACAATAACTCTTAAGTGGTCATCACAGAGGTACATGTATCATATACTAGTACAAACCATTATCAAATCCCTGACTACATCATTAATAGAAGTTGAAGTAATTAAAAGCATACCCCAGCATTTCAATTAAGTCATAAAAATAATCAGTAAAACTTTGATTTAATAAGCTTTGGCAGAAAATAAGATTCCCATACAAAACATGTAGAAATATGCATAGTCTTAAAACCCAACAGGTGAAACCAAATTTTCTTCAAAGTGTATTCAGCGATTTTTGTGTAAATAAAAATTATTCATTTCTGAATAATCTTAAAAGTATATAAGAAATTTCTGCTCAAAATATGACAACTCATCTTCACTTGCATACATGAAATCATGTAACCATTTACTGATTAACAATGTGACTTATAACAACAACCTTTTAATACTTTTGAGAGAAAATATTGCTGAAGCGGGATTTGAACAAGAGACAAGTGGGTTATCGAGCCCATTGGGTTATCAAGACCAGTGGATTATCAAGACCAGTAGGTTATCACGACCAGAGGGTTATCAAGATCACTGGGTTATCGAGACTACTGGGTTAACAAGACCACTGGGTTAACGAGACCACTGGGTTATCCAAGACCAGTGGGTTATCTAGACCAGTGGGTTATCGAGACCAGTAGGTTATCAAGACCACTGGGTTATCAAGACCAGTGGGTTATTGAGACCAGTGGGTTACCAAGACCAGTGGGTTACCAAGACCAGTGGGTTATCGAGACCACTGGGTTACCAAAAGCCATGGGTCATTGAGACCACTGGGTTACTGGATTATCAAGACCACTGGGTTTTCAATACCAGTGGGTTATCGAGACCACTGGGTTATCAAGACTACTGGGTTATCAAGACTACTGGGTTATCAAGACCAGTGGGTTATCTAGACCACTGGGTTATCAAGACCACTGGATTATCAAGACCAGTGGATTATCAAGACCAGTAGGTTATCACGACCAGAGGGTTATCAAGATCACTGGGTTATCGAGACTACTGGGTTAACAAGACCACTGGGTTAACAAGACCACTGGGTTATCCAAGACCAGTGGGTTACCAAGACCAGTGGGTTAACGAGACCAGTGAGTTACCGAGACCAGTGGGTTACCGAGACCAGTGGGTTATCTAGACCAGTGAGTTATCGAATTAAAATTATATAAGCAAACAGCAGTAGCAAGAATAAAAATTCTGAATCCCACGGACTATATTGAAAACATCCCTGAGTCCCTGTATGTACAAATCCCACTTCACCTAAATTTTCTTTGTTACTGTCACTGATTTGTACTACAGATCTAACCAATTTCTCATTCATAATTTACTGTCTTCAAGTGTTTTGCCTTTTCAAAGAGTTTATTATCTCTCACAGAAAAACAATCCTCACATAAAAATTAGGCTTTCACAAGTAATTTGAGATTTTGTGCCAAAATCGGGGGGCTGCAAAAGTAGATGTTATCATCACCTAGGTATATACACAAGAGTAACTTAACCCCTGGTACTCCATGAGGGAATAACTGTGAAGGTATTGCCCATCAAATGGTTTAGCTCTTTGAGGAGTGATTCAGCAATCTTTTCCATTATTTAACATTTGATCACCCTAGGTTAAGTTTTTACACAAAATGTCAATTATAGGCATTTTTTGGTAATGCTCAACTCCAATTCATATTCTAAGCTTGAGCTTGAAAATTATCAGAAAAGGTTAAACCAACATGGATGTTTGGCACCAAAGTTGTTTGGCCTACTAGGCCTGGTATGGGAGTCTTTGTGACGGTACTCCCCAGTACATGCATAGGTATACCACTACTGGGGCCTTCACAGTCCCGTCGGCAACTGCAGAGACAAACTATATGATGGGTACTGCTTAGTAAACTACCTGCTGTGTACCCAGTGGCTTTGTACTTCACAAAGAACTTAGCTAGTAGGTCCTGCAAAGGTACCTTTGGAGTAGAGTTAAGGGTACACATAGAGTAGCTTACTTTTGGGTGCGTTTTCTGATTCAGAACCTTTGGCTGTGTATCAATGCAGATATTTGAAGACTGATAAAAAGTGACTCCATCCATGCTCATGCAGGCTCATTTCTTGGGTCACAGTTCACTGACCCATGTACACCATGTAATCAATGAAAGTTGACCCATTAGCTTACTGGTACGGATAATAATATGTACATTTTAGGACTGCCAATGTATTTTGTACATCTGTAAGACCAGAGTCTCACAATATGTATATACCTCATATCATCAGGACGTCATGAAGCAAATAGACTATTTGCACGATCCACGAAATGCATCTCATTCGGTGCCCATTTCCATCCGGGAATTGTCCAGGGGTCATGTTTTACAAAACAAAAATTTGTTGTTCTTCCTTTCGCGTCGCCGAAAGTGGCCTAAAATTTACAATACAAAGTACCTTTTCACTGAAGTAATTTACAAAATGAAGAAGAATATCTATTGACAAAAACAATCGAGCACCTGTGTTGAAATTCACGACAAACGTGATATTTTCGATCGTAACTGTGCCCTATATACTTGTCGCCTGCCGGAACCGTTACCAACAATTTATAGGGCAACGTCATGATAGGTCATTTTTCTTTCTGGTATTTTTGTTACGCTCCTAACCGTATGTTTTTAGCCGACATGAAGCTGGTACAAATTCCCGGATGGAAATGGGCACCCCGAATGAGATGCTTCGGGGATCGGCAAATAGTCTATTGACAAGTGTATGGGTCCTTTGTGATATGTGTAATGTTAACATTGTAATCTGATTCACCGGAAGTTACCAATTAATTTTCTATCTGTGTACAGACACTATTTTGCGTTCGTGTACACGTTGATGATAAAGACGACGAGTTTGGCAAATTCTGCGCCTCCATGAAAACGCATCCTTACACAGAGGGATAGGCGAGCCAAAATCATTTGTAATCAATATTTC
>JAMKCH010043376.1:0-11998 GCA_023653785.1 Ophioderma brevispina
CTTTAACCAATCAGTGACAAGACTCTATATCATTTGGATATTAAACAATATTGACTGCTTTTATTCGGGACATGGTTGAAACTTAGCCCAGTGATCTCGAAACCATACTATGCCCTCGTCTTACGCCTCGGGCATAGTATGGTTTCGAGATCACCTTGGCCTCATAGTTTCAACCATGCCCCCATAGCAGTCAATATTTTATACTATGCTACCATGGTTGACATTTTGCCCTGGGAATAATGCCCTTCTGGATTAAGTATTCCCAGACTAATATTCCAAGGGGATTATAGATTCAAACTAAAATAATCCATTGGATAAGCACGATTTGTTTTATCTGGAACAAACAAATTTGTAAAATATTCCCTGTATTGTATCTTGTTACTGCCATGGATGTCACTAACCTGCAAATATTGGCTTTGAATCTGTATATTACAAACAACTGTTATATTTTATGTGATTCTGAAATGTATGGATTCATATAAAAAAATCGTGGCCTGAAGATGAAAAAAAAAGGTGTTTTTCCCTGCGATGTCCCTGATTTTGAAGTGTGATATTGTGCCGCATGACCTGTACCTTTTGACCTCATATGTACATTATTGATCTTTGGTTTTCTGTTTCTGGTGTGTACCACAATCAGCTTTTTGGGGAGATGACATGACAATTTTTTATATATGTTTTTAAACCATTTGTTTTTTTTTTTTTTTTTTTAATTTAATCAATTATTTTATTACGTTTTTTTTATAAATCTATTTATATGGGCGGCCGCGTCACATAGTGACGTAGTACGAACATTTTGATTTTTTGGAGTATCTTTGGCATCTACGTTTGTTTGTACTACTCTACCTATTACCAATTTTAAATATCAAAAGTGCCTTGAGTAGTAAAATATTAATTAACTAATTATGGATGTCATTAACAAACATAAATTATCCGCATCACTAACACCTAATTTGAGAAATCTATACTGCGCAGGCCCATAGCATGTATCATCTTTGAAGTATTCGCCGTGTCCATATCCACGTATTTGTGTGACGTATTTTCAGTTCATGTAATAGGTTGTATTTTTTTGTTTTCACATAGTGACGGATTGCGCAAATGCGTCACATAACGACGTATTTGCGTGATGTATTTGTATTTACATGTTGAAATTGCTCTTTTGTCGTTTTCACATAGTGACATACTTGGATTTAACTCATTTGTTTTCGCATATATCTAAATATTATTGGGGCAGTTTGAATTTGTTAACTATAGTTGAAATTTAACTTATTGTTGTTTTTTTCTACTAGTTTTTAATTGAAATAAATTTTAATTAACAGTATGGGGCAAATTAAAATCGCAAAATCTTCAAAACCGGTTTTCTTGAAAGCGTATTTTGCAAATATGTCGGTAAGTTTACCGATATGATAATTTCCATTTTGTATCATCCCCACGTTATCGCTGCTTATACATTAATTTAATTTGAAATATCCCCCTTCCCCATTGGTTATCTGTTAAGTGTTTCAGTCATAGAGATTTTTTAGGCAGCTTGTCCCTTTTTGAAGTGTGCACATTCCATTGCTCTCCAATGGCTTTGTCCCATATGGCTTAAACAAAGAACACCATTACATTGGAAGTCATGCGAAATCAAAACCAACCAAGTGAGACATTTGTTTTAATGGCTTCAAGCCAGATCCCATTACCAATGCATATCAGCTTGGAAAGTTTATGTGGCCAGAAAATTTACTCAAAGATGGTCCAATCTCAACCAATTCGTTCCTATTTCATAATATTTTTAATATTTTATTTAAAACTAGAAATACTGGTGAGGGTTGCATTTTTTATTTTTCTATGTCACCATGTTTGGTTCCACCAAATCGTGTTTTGGACCACCCTTATCTATACTATAAAGATCGAACTTCGCCATGTTGTTTTCTATAGGAGGCTTACATGTTGACCCGGGGTCGCCATGTTGAATGTGTACCCTATGCATGTAATACCGTTCCCATCGTGTGTCTCGATTGCTCGGGGTTGTTATATCAACTGCTGATAGATGATTTAGATTTCAATTGAGATTGCAATAAACGTGTTGTAAACATAGCTAAATATTTGTTAAACAGAGTAAATGCGTATTGCAATCCCCGTGGTTGGACAAGAGTAAGTCTTTATTGTGGCTACCATAGTCTAGGTACGAGGTATCATTCATGATCGTGGCTTAATTACCCATGGTCCCTCGAGTTATACCCTTTGTGCTTATTTCTATGTAAAATTATTTATTTTTTGGTGATAAAATAGAGCAATAGAAGGCCTAACTGTAAAGCATCAAGTTGATTTATAACTTAACGTAATTTTTAATTCATTGAAAGGACTTTCTAATTATCAACACATGTTATGTGACGACAATTGTCATACCTTTTGTTCTCTTCGCGTTAATATCGTGATCCTCTTTGGCGAGTTTGACCCTCCTTTGAGATATTTCATTTCTAAAATTATTATGTTTTTTGAAACAAAAAATAAGAGGGATAAAGATACCTATCTATATCAGTTGAACAATCCGTTTAAGCTATTTTTTGTATTCATTAATTACATCATGGTCATTATGTTATTTTTGGAAGAAATAATTGGTGACCTTCCGCTGACTATATAGAAACAAAAGAAGGCTGACTGGACACCTCGCGCACTAATCTACTGCTTCCTCGCTCCTTGGTATCTATTTTGTACTGCCTGTGCTGTTGAGGTCGAATGACAATGATTTAAAACATTTAAAAGAAAAGGCCTAAAGGTAATATACTTACGATACTAATGCTTAGCTCGAAGAAAGCAAGGAACACTAAGTGTCTGGTTTACAACTCTTGCATTGTGCATGCACGTAACAGTGATGGTCCCGATTTTATAATATACAGATTTAATTTTGATAGAATTGGTACCCCGTGGGGGGGGGGGAGGGGTCTCACACAAATGACCATACGGGGATGTGCCACAGACATCGGTCCCATTTTCAACCTTCTGGTATATCAATGACCCCTTTTTTTCATGCCATTTTGGTATAGCAAATGGGTCGGGTTTTTTTTTCAACTTGAATTTTCTCCTGGCCCGATTTAAGTATATAAAATTTAATTTTTTGTTTTTTTGATAGAATTTCTCCAGGCAGGGGGTTCTCAACACAAATGCCCATAATACTGGGGTTCGTGCCACAGACAATCTGTCCCCTTTTTCAGCCTTCTGGTAGTATCACTTTTTTCATGTCAATTCATTTTTGGTGTCATATAATGGGTGTGTTTTTTTTTCAAAGGTTTCTTCTCAAATTGGTTGGAAAATTAGTCAAATTTTCATCAATCTGTAACCAAATTTTTCTAAAATTGTTGGGAAATTAGTCAAATTTCCTCAACATTATCCGGAATCAAAATTTTCTTAACTGCAACATTTTTGAGAATAAATGTCAAATTTGGGGGGGATTGAATTTGCCTAAATTTTCCATCGCTGTAAGGTTTGGGTCCCCTTTTTGGCAAAAACAAAATGTATATCTATGGGTCCTACTTCCCAACTCTCTAGTCACTTCCCTCCACAAACCAAACCCCCATGGAATTGCCTTAACCGTTACCCCACCCCATCTGTAAAGTTTCGCGCCGATATTGACGTGAGAGTATGTGGAGTACAGCCTGAAACATTTCCGTAGGTTGAGGGCCCAAATACCGCGACCAATTTCACAAAAAAACAAAAACACTATATTTTTTTTTTTTTTTTTTTTTTTTTTTTAAAATTATATTCTTTTAGAATATAAGCTGTGGGCCGCCCCATGACCTTTGACCTAGGCATGTGACCTTTCTCTCATAACTATCAGTGATCGCTTGGTGCTCCTATGACAAAAATTTGGTTCCAATGGTGAACTTGGAAGTTTGCACTTTAAGATCATTTTTTACATTTTTTAGCCCATTTTTCAACTTGACTCACATGACCTTTGACCTTTGCATGACCTTTGACCTCATAAAATATGGAGGGATCCCATGTGCACCAGGACAGAAGTTTGGTTCCAATTGAGTTAAACTTTCATTGCGGTCAATTTAAAAAAAAATAAGACAATTTGTGACACACACACACACATACATTCACACAAACACACACTCACCATACATCCACACCACAACGGATTGCTAAGTGGTCATGCTAGCTATAGCTGGCGCCCACAAAAACCGGGGCTCTTGACCCAGCGCTATATTTGTGCAATATGTAACCTGGAGATCCAATATGTCAAAATCCAAATAACAACTTGAATCGTAGATCAAATGAATGTAATACCAACCACCCCCCCGGATCATGACAAACAAAGCTAACGAAATCTTTTTTTTTAATTAAAGGTGGTTGTTCCGATTTAGTGTATGTGTGTTCTGTTTCTCTACGTGAAATGAGAAGGCCTGGCCCTTGCCCCACATACACCCCATCAAGTAAACCGTGGGAACAAGCTTGCATATTGCCAAGCCTCTATCTCATCATATCATCATTGCCGCTTCCGTCATCGCAGGCGAACTATGTATAAAGGCTCCCACATGAGCTCACAGGTAGGTGCCATCTCCATGGCGTAAGCCAGGCATTGCTATTGAGAATCCCGTATTTCCCATGCACATGAATCCCCTCTCCACGCTGAAGCCAAATCCAAAGGAACGTCGAGAAACGATACAGACAGTTTTTGTACCACGGCGTCGCAGGATTTGCCAGAACTTGGGGTGCTGAGTAGAGGCCGTTCCAGTCGCTACGGGACGTCCAACTCCGATTTATCCTCAGGGTTGTCTCCCCAAGCCTTTCCTGCAAAAAGGTGAGTCACAACGCAGCAGTAACTATAAAGTCTGGAGCACACTGGCCGTTGAACCTGGTTGTTTCTTCCGCCCTTAATGCTGGTATGATCAGCAGCATATAGGTTATTTAATGTCCTAATCACGAGCCTAACCTATAAGGATATAACGGAAAGTGTAACAGGGCATTTGGTCCAGTTGCCAACCAAACTGGAGTATGGCGATACACCCGTCCACCAACCACCGACCCTATGGTGAGTATGTCCCACGCATTCAATGGTTTGTTGTTATCAGTGACTCTGCACATTCCAGGCCACATGCCTTGGACCCTACCTAACTGATGTTAAAATGGGGAACTAGGGCAGTAATTTAAAGGAGCCACTAAACCTAGGCACTGGAATGCTGAGAAGAAATACGAACAGAAAAGGATGAAAAGAGCTATGGGGGTAGAGGTCGCTCAAAATCCTCACTCTGGAATAGACACCAATCCAGCCCACCCACCACCACCAAAACAAAATATTTTGTATTCTTATTATTTTGTTGTTTTGATGGTTAACCACTAAAACGAAACGCCATTTTTTTGTTTATAGCTTGGGATTGAATGGATTTAAGGGCTCAAATTTCAGGGCGACAATGAGACAAATACTACCCTTTCATCTGATCTCAAAATCTATACTACTTTCCGGGTAAATCGGGGAGGGGGTATCCCAAGACGATCGAACACGCGACTTTAATTTCTTTGCACTTCATTACAATATATTCATTTTGTAGGTCTAATGCCAAAATCAAGTTGTTAATCTATTGTTAGGCCGATAAGTCCTCGATGTTTGCATCCCATTTTATTGGTCACACGCGTGGTATATAGTGTGTGAATGACATCAGTCAACAGGTTTTTTGCAGAGGATTTTGATAATTGTCCTACCAAACCACCAATTTTTGCACAAAAACAGCAATTGGGACCCATCTGGTTAACAATCTGCAAGTTTGGCCTTCCCCAAAATATTTAACTTCTTCCCCACCCCCTACCCGAAATCCCCCCCCCCCAAAAAAGAAGTCTGGCGCCGCATTCCAGGGGAACAGATACGGACATGCAGATTGGCACTATTATTGGAGCCAAGGTGGCCTATCAGAATGCCACCCTTAGCTTCTGGCGGTGCCCCGAAAGGAGTAAGACTTTTGCACAAATATGCCCTACTTTCTTCCCAAGAGGGCTCATTCCCCAGTATTAGCTACTTCATCTGAGAAGCCCCTTTCCTCCTTTTTCCTCGCACCACAGAGCTACCCCCACTGGGGGGGGGGTCTTTGGGAGTGCGTGCGAGGTCCTTGGTTTTTGCACCATTTATTGTGGCAGTATTAGTAGGAGCAGTATTAACTGTTCACCTGGCTTCATAGCTCATGTTGAGATGAGATAGGGGGCCTAAACGTTGACAGCTTTTGAACATAATACATTTAGGCATATAGCCTAAGGCAAATAAACGAGGCTGGAGAACTATATGTCTCTTTAAGTTTTGCGACATGTTGCAGAGTGATCAACCGTTTAGTGACCAATCTCCATCAAATCCGCTAGAGGTTTGCCGTTGGGCAACACAGCAATTTGTGTTGGTCGCTGTGTGTTTGTTTTTAGTTGTATGAAGCATTCAAAGGGAAAGTAGTAACAACATTGATGATAGCTACCTTTAGTGATATTTTTTGTCATAATAGAAGCAATTATCATTAATCAACATGTAGGGTCATGTTCACCACTTAAATGTAGAATAAACACCTGACATTGAAATTTAAACAACAGTAGTTTATTGTTTAATTTATTTGAAAGACCTGTATTATATATACAAATGTTTTTCTTGTTGGAACCAGTGAGCCATGCTACTGATAAACCAAATAGGGCTCTATTTTTGGTTGTTTTTATCAAATTACAGCTAGCCAGAATGGTCAAGCTTGTAGCTGTAGGTGGTTACTTATTAAAGTGAATTGAGTGTTCAGTGAGGACAAGGCCTTGTGAAAATGGACTTTTGAAATTCAATTTAAAACTCACAAATTTTGTGGTGAAAATGCAAGTGGGTCCCTGCTTTTAATGGAATATATAGACGGTACTCTAAAGGAAGGGAATTAAAAGCAAAATATAATTAAATGATGAATTACCACTGTAATTACAATGCCTGGCTTGCAGGAATGAATGTGGCTAATGAGCTGGGTATGTAATATGCTATAGATTCAAGGTGATAGGGGACAAACCTGGGAGTTTTAGAGGTTTAAACCCTTGGGATCACCACTTTCTTAAAACATCTTGATGGATCATCTTATACTGCTATAATAAATAAATAAAATAAATGCGGTGGTATTTGTATAAAGCGCTTTTACATAAGATCAAAGTGCTTACATTTATTTTGCTGCTACTAGGGAATCACCACAACTCATTTTTTAGTTTCATCTAGCCGGCCGCCATGTAGGCAGCTCACTCTATCCACTAGGTCGTGATATTCCCCTAACAGCTCCCCAGATTTCGTTTGGGTCGACAAGAAATGGATTAAGTATCTTGCCCAGGGACCACAAACATGTGGACCACAGTGGGGCTCGAATCGGAATTCATGATTTTAACGTTCTAATGATCACGGAGGTCCTGTTGCTATCCACTGGACCAAATGTGCTCTCAAAAATAGTGTGATGATAATGTGATATGAGACAACCTCCCAAGTACCAATAGATCTCTAGCGTGCATATTTCCTGGTCTGACTGGCTATTCCAAATGAATTCCGTACTCCAATATGGGAGGCCTATAGTCAATTCTAGCTGTACCTTCGATATGGGGAGTGTTTAATTCATCTGGAATAGTCTAGAATAGTAATAGCTGTGGAATGAATGTTGCCAAGCGAACCCCATCACTCTCCACCCTTTTTCAAAGCTGTCTAAAGCCTTGTCATGATATTAAAGCATCTGACGCTTGTACTGAAATGCTTTATATTAAAATGCTTGCCAATATGATTTAACGTTATATTTATGTTTTCCCTATAAAGTGTGCACACTTAAACCTTGAAATGTTTTCAAATGATTAGACTATTAAAATTTCATATTTCACGAGGTCCAAATATTTCCCTCAGCTACAAAACTTTCAATGTGAAATAAATATTGAATAACTCAAGTGAACGATAGAAAATGTAATTGAATACACCCGATTGAAAAGAATTGACGTATAATATATAACAAAGTTCTGAACTGAATTATTTTATCATTTCACAGAAGTATACAAAATATATAAAAACAACAAAAGCAAATATTTAAATGTTTTATCTTCAGAAGTATATCTTAAGGTAGTATTATGGCTACGGCTTCATTCCCAGATCTTGTTGAATTCTCATGAATGTTGTATTGGTGAAAGAAACATGTGTGCCAATTTTAATTTTTTTTTTTTCTAAAACTTTTAGAAATATGTCACCTAATCATTTTCAATTTTCCATAGACTTTGTACGGGACTTATTTTAGGCAGTATAGAAAATGGACCAAATTGGGCATTTTGTGAAAAACTCCACATTTTATTTCATTATTCTCAAGTAATCGATGAGTATAAATTGGTGTTTGTTTTCAATGGTTAAAGAAATATCAAAAACCATACATTTTTTATTTTTCTGTGTTCATCAAACAAAGAACGGGTTGGTCGCAACAACACTTTTTTGTTTAAGTATTTCAACATACTGAAGTACTCACTTTTCATAATTTTTTCTAGAAGAAACTACAACGCCCCTGGGTGATGAATAAAGGTGTCATATGAAAGGAAATCTCAAATTTATAAAATTCTCACGTTAGATTTGCAGTTGATTCTATTTGAATAATAGTGTTTTTATTTTCCTAAATAATTTTTCCCTAAAATATTTTTTTTCTAAAGAATTAAACACTTGAGCAAAAAGCCAGACGGAAGATTTTAGGTTTTGTTTACACATATTCCTGTGAGTTCAGCTTAAAAGCACCTGCCATTTAGGCGGGGAAACATTTTTATTGAAAAAATTAGGGAATTTAAAAAAATTAAATACATAACACTAAAGCAAATCCAGCAGTCTGACACTGCAAAAAAAAGTGGGGGGAAAGTTCATCCTTACCATTAGTCAAGTTTGGACTAAATGAGTTAGGGGTTTCTGATTTTATTGGTCATTTTTCTATAAGACCATTTATCTGATGCTCCTACCAAGGCTGACTCAGAATTCGAATATATTTTTTTGTTAGTATTTAAATATAGTCATCTAGAACTAAATATAGTCATATAAAATGCTTAATTCAAAGTTCGGAAATGAAGCGATTTTTTTGTTTTCATGCAGTAACATTTAATGCACAAGCATAACAGGGCCATAGGTACATGTATATAACAAAAAGTTCCGGATCCGGAATTTTTATAACAAAGTTGTGATTTTCAATATGAAGGACTTCAATTTAAGCTCAGTTATTTCACCACAGTGATTAGGATAGAAGAATTGGTATATGACAAAAAAAAAAACATGATTTGTTTAAAAATTGAGTGCGCCCTATCGGTAATCTCCGGAGGTCCGCTTTAAGTCAGCGGAGATATCTTGTTTTGAACACGCTTGGCTCTATGAAAAAAAATGCTGCAAAATGAAGTCCTAAATGAGTGCACCACCGTATGTGCTTTTTATAAAGTCATCAAGTACAATAGGTTAGGACCCTTAAAAATTATTCTGAAGGTTTCTTCAAAAAATAACATGCTATTCCAATAGCATTGAGTAAAAATCTAATTCAGTAAATAAAAATTTCCATTTCAGTAAAATCTAATTGTCATCACTATACAAAATAATCACAATTACATTGCTATTGACCAAGATATTTCCGCAGAAAAAAAGTATATATTGTAGTGTATTCTGGATACCTTGGCCCTCAGAGTAAATTGCAAGTTCCCTGCATTTGGCTGCTAAATTGATTTTCTTGTTGGGCGTTATTTTTCCTTTTTTCCCTTATATTGGCACATTTGCACACAGAACTGCCACATATTTGAGGAGTATTTTGTTTTATATGTGTGGTATTTTGATAATGTGATGGAAGTATGTCACTGTAATTAGTTATGGTACCTAAAGATTTACAAACCAAGTATAAAAAAATTACCCCCCTAATTTTTTTTATATGTCCTGTATAATGCCTGATATTTTTTCCATTTTAAGATGTTCAGCAATTGCAGTATTTTATTGTGTTTTAGAGTAGGTAGTTTCACATCATTATTGGGGTATATTAGTATGTTATTGGCACTAAATAGCTGTATTGCATGCCACTGGGTAGCAATGGAATATGCACAACTAGAGGCCTGGGCATCATGCTTTAAAGGGACACAATGGCATGAAAAAATATTCAGACATAATGAACAAGACACCTTACTGAAATCACTTCCCCCAAATTGTTGAAAAAAAGATGTGTGTTTTAGATTTGCTAAAACACAGGGAGCCAAAATGTATTGTTAATTTCCATTCCGTGGAGGCTCACTATCCTACCGGCACACTGACGCCAAGGATGCCTACATTACTGCAGCATTTGATCAAACTTGACATACATTCCTTCAACTCAAGAGCATTGCTATTGTAATATGTGAAACAAGCAACGTTAATGAATGTTCAATACTATTTCCACATAGTTCACTGTAGCCTTAACTTGATATCATTTAGCCTGTAGCATAAAAATTGTAGCAAAGTCATACACTTAACCACCTACTTAGTTTTTCTTCAAGTACCTTATGGCTTGGCACCTACTCTTGCATCACATCTGGCAAATTCTAACCACCTTGAATTGGATATCTTATACTGCACATTTTAGCGAAGCACATTGGATATGCCGGTAATTCAACACCCCTGTAAAGACACAACTAGAATTGAGTTTCTTCCTCCAATGCATATGGGGGTATTGAATTCTTTTGGATCAACCTGGTAAGATCATTATGAAGGCCTGGTTTTGTCATATGCGTGTATGTGAGAACATGCTGCAGTGATCATGAGCTGACCATAGTTATTCCACATCATTATCCCATATGGACGCTAAGTTGAGACAATCCGTTGTTGCCTTTAACAGGGGGTGTAGGGAATGCATCGGGAATAGCCATTTTCAAGTCCACTTGCATGTTACTTTCCATGCTCTTTCACATGCCCCAACCCTTCAAGGTATAAGAAAAGACAGCACATTTTTTTTCAGTTAAGCAAGTAAGGCAAGTATGAGAGTAACCTTTAAGGGCTTTAATGTGTTGTGTACGACTCAGACGGATGTTAGGTAGAGGATTACTTTACCATGTAAACCAACGAACAGAACGAGGTCATATGTAAAGCTTGGCTTGACACTTGATTGCCTCTGAAACCCTTTCTGACAAACAGCTCTTTTGATGTTTTTAGTGGGGGCAGCTCTTAGTCTTGTCCCCAATACTCCTTTGACTCAGTTTGATACAGAACATGTTATGGTTTTGAAAACGCCAGTAAAGAATTGGTATCATCCGACATTAAAGATTCACTACTTCGTGATATTCTGACTTGACTATGATATTAATTCATCAAAAATCAGGTTTTGGAACAATCCTGCATTTAATGGTAAAAGTGAATACATTTTATAAAGCGAAATCTGCTATTTATGAGGGTGTCCTATATAGACTGCTGTAGAGGAATTTACTAATAATCTCTGGCATAACTAATACATGTGTCACATCTGTTTGAAAGTCTCATTGTATTTTGACAAACCAGAATAAAACAAAAATTACCACGGCTACATAGTTTTTGACAACCGATTTGGAATATTAGTCCACTAGACTAGCATTTTGTAAATTTTACGAAATTTCCATTGCAGGCAAATATGATTTTTCTTGAAAACATTAGTTCGCCACGTCTTTCTCTTGAGAATTGGCATTAGAGGTTGCACAACATACAAATCATGACCTGTGTAGGCCATATGCAAGATTCCTGGCATGGATTTGTCGATTTTTCAGAGATATAGCTCTTGCCATGTTCCATACCTATATCAGTGTCAAAATTGTGGTCACCACTGCTTAAAAAAGTTTTCTAAAAATAAAAGAGACAAATGATGGGGTTCAAACACTTGGTGGGATGTTTTATGAAAGATACAATGTACTTGATTAAAAATAAACCCAATTCTCAAAGCGGTTATACTCAGTTATACTCAGTTTATCTCATGAAAACTGCCTTATTTTTATAACCAGTTAAACCCGTGTCGTGGCAGTGGGAAATTAAGACTTACACGCAGCAGTCCCACAT
>JAMKCH010043377.1:0-12083 GCA_023653785.1 Ophioderma brevispina
GTTGAAAATATTTAAACCCAAACTCTGGGTCCTTGATCAGGAACACCATCACGATCAAAAATGAAAAACACTTTCTCGTAGGACTTTTTCCATAAAATTTGGCTCATCATAGTAGGACATCAATACAATTTGGATGCTGAATGAAAGGTCTCAAAAGTAACTCCAGTACGTTTTAATGGACGAAACAATTTTGAATAGCCCACCAAAATGCGTTAAATTATGCTAATACTTAAAAAAACGACATGTTCGATTGATTTTTCCATCAATATATTCGCAAACTGATATTTAGGCCCATCATTCATGTTTCATTTTCAGCCAGCAGGAATCTATCGCGATTACGATAGTAGGCCAGTTCAAAACATAGCTTTGTTTTCTTTTTTTACTTGGTTTGTCCAATAAATCTCAAATCTTCTCGGTATGTTTTTCTGCAGCCGATCAAGTGGCAAATTGAGAAAAATTCGTATCCTCAAAAAAAAAATCTCCCTGCACTTAACAGATTCCCACCCTATTTGTAAACAAAAGATGATTAAAATAACATTACCACTTTTTAAAAAAATCGATGAGTCATATCGTTGTGTCCACCTTTTTTTAATCTTCTCTTTTTTATAGGTGGTCGGAGTCTTCATCAGCTATTTCGCATTAGTGGCTCAAATCACTCTAACGTGCAACGGGCAATTTAAAACGACCGTTCTCCTAAGTAACCTGTATAGTAGACAGATGCGTGGCCAATCTTACCGGTTTGTTTTCGGTTGCCTTGTGAAAAAAAAAAACAAGATATTTCGCCATGGTTATTAGCACTGATACAGATTTTGCTCATGGAACGCGAGGATTCGTATAACTTAGCACCATCTAATCACCTGAACTGGAAAACCAGGAAAAATGGAACCCTCCCCTTCCGGGTCCCACGGTGATGAGAAAAAGTTTAAGGCCAAAAAAAAAAAAAAAAAAAATATTGTTTGATTGTCCCTCGTCCTCCCGACCGTATACACATCGTCCCGACCGGTTTATACTAAAAACTTTTTTTTGGAATTTTTTTTTTTTATTCTTGAAGGAAAACAAAAAACAAAAATCAAAAGAAATTGAAATTAAATCACAAAAATGGGTCCAAAAATCACCAACATCCTGCTGAAAAAAAAATAATACCCTGGTATGTCTCTAGAAGTTTTGTTATGTCCAGTTGGTCGTCCTCAAGTATAAGTTTTGGCAATATTTTCTCGCTAGCGGTAGCCCCAAGACCACCAGCCACAGTGTATGACGGTCTGCATTGATTGTACTACCGTCGGGAACAGCAATGGCGGCATGCAGTCACATTACACCCCTTGCGAGTGCCGATTGTGTAAAACGTTTTTCTATGGAGTGTTAACTGCGCACTATGATAGAATTGCGATTTAGGTTTATTCCGTATTGAAAATACGTGTTTACCCAATTTTGGCACTCTTAACTAGAACCAACTAGGAACAAACGACCCTCTTACTAGGAACAAACGCACAACGCATGCGAGAACCGGGAATTTCAAGATATACCGTAAGTGGAGCTTTAGAAACGTAAACACAGTGCGAAAGAGCAACCGGAGTTGACCGACAAAATCTTAATTATTATTTTTCTAAGCACGATCGGACTACAAGGTTTGTGGAAACATAAATGTATATTTAGGCTTTTGCACACGTTTTTTATTATGTGTGAATTGGTTGGAGAGAAAAATAATGAGTAATTTTGTACCACACTTTACAGCCGGAAAATACACCGAAAAAAACGCAAAAATTTCACGATGAAAATTGAGCCGAAAATAACGCCCTGTCCTCGGCCATTTTTTGAAATCCGGTCTTCAAAATGGTCTGAACAATTATGATTTGTATCTTGTTACAAAATCCTGATGCCCTGGTGGGTCTCCCTTTCGTAAAGGAATTCTGGAACCAAAATCTACAATGGGTGATTCTGGCCAAATCATTCAATACGTGTGTGCAACTGGCGTGGGCCGTGCAAATAGATGCGTTTTTGAGCTTTGTTGAATGCCCATGCCATCATTCATACATGGCCAATGTTTGCTATCTACTGATGATGATCAAACTGACGAAGTCATGAAGTGGTGAATGACGTTCGAATTTTTTTTTCAATTATTCATCCATCCAGAACTCAGTTGACTACATATACCCTAACGGCTTATGGTACTACCTGGTCTAGCTAATTAGCAAAGCTAGGCAAGCCTCTAAGCACGATTCATCTTGCTTCTCACAGTGGTGGCGACTTTTGTTGGTCCTTTATCATTTTCACTTGGAATTTTACATTTTCATTTTCTAATATCAGGCCCCTGTGAAATGCAAGCGGCCTATGTAAGACACATGATAAAGCTATTAAGAGGCCAGATGCATTATAATGCATACTGAATCGTGCTAAGCTAAGCTTAGCTAGGCCCAGGGGTGGGGATGTTTTTTTGGGGGGGGGAAGGTAGGTGCTGCCCGGATTTCAAAATTGAGGCTCCAGAGCTCATTTTGCGACCAAGGGGTCTCCGGAACTAATTTGCCAAAAATTTCAGAAATAAGCTTGCAATTTTTCTCAATTTTCAGCTACTTTTTTTGAGGTTTTGAAGAAATTTGGGTAGAATATGATTTTGAGACATGAAAAAAAAAAAAAGTTTAGGGTCTCTGGAACTGAAATGATTTCCTAAACGGGGGTCACTAGGACCTGAAAACGAGCCGGTGACTGAAAGTCAACTCGTCCGGCGGGAGCTATCTGGGCTCCATAGACGATAACAGAATAAAGCGTGAACTAATGTTGCGTTGTAAAGAGTCAACTGAATCGAGGTCCCTATTCCTTACCGTTGTATCCGGACTGTGAGTACTCCGGACTTATAATTACTTCTACACGGGATTGAGGGTATCTAGGCGGCACATACCCTACTACCTCCTAATGTGAGAACCTAGTCCCCCCACCGGAGCGGAGCATAGCTATATGTGGCTACTTTTTTCAGGCTAACTTCGTTTGTGCCAAACAAGCCTCACTGTCGCATTTTTTTTTTTTGTTTTTCCCCCAATTACATTCTAATACAATGTTTACGCTCAGCATGATACGTAATGGCTCAACCAGTTAGTACTAGTTTAGGCAACGCATGCTAGCTGGGTAGCAGCTCTGTGAACCTGGATTAACACTGTCACTAGACTGCCTTATGTTCAATTGCTATCATATCCCTCTCAATCCAAAGGTAACCTCTACAAGTGCGCCAGTGCTTCAATTGCTTCTTTAAAGCAGCACTGGCACATTTTCACAAATATGAACTTTCTGCAATTTGTCCTCTCAAATGAAGTCTAGGCCATTGGAAGACAGAGATATTTTCACACATCAAAAATAACATACCCCCAAACAGATAGGGGACATTGATATGAGGATAAACACATCCAGGTACATTTGTAGACCACCTTTTAAGTTTCCATAACTTTAATCACAACGGCGTATTTACATGAATATTTTTGACTCGTCTACCACAAAGGTATAGACCGATCAAACATGTGCATAGCGTGGGAACAGTACAAATACGGACTGCGTGTTCTTGTGTTAAACGGCCCTTTTTCGTCATCTTGCGAAATTTAACGTCACCGGCGACGTTAAATATAAATCGTTCTGTTTACCCAAAAGGAAGCTGATTTGGTCTTAATCATTGCGCTTACAACCATGCAAAAATATTGGATTTTGAAAAATCTTGAGGGTGCACTATTTTCAAAGTGCCAGTGTCTCTTTAAAGTGACATGACATAGCTACATACTCATTTTCAACAAAATACTAACATTCTGTCCTTCATTTGCTAGGAAGAAAAGAAAACATTTTTATTTTTTTTCCTTACTTTAAAAAAATACTATATCCATCATAGTAAAACGAATCATATTACCAAAGCAATCCTATGGTTTTTAGGCTTGTTTAGGCTTAATTTTTGTGCTCGCCCCTGCAAGAATTTCAGGAGGCACCTAGTATGCAGTCCGCAATTTTCTGACCATCTTGAACGTGTTGTCCAGAAGTTTCGAAAGATTTTTCTACTACCCAAACCTACTTGGGCTAATTTGAAGCCAAACTTGATCATAAGAAATCACTGTCTGCCCAAGGTTCATAGGTGGTGTACTCCAATTGGGTGATCGAGAGGGCAGTGGGCTGATAAAGGGGCAATAATTTCTTTGAAAATCTACCCATAATCACCGGGTTTTTACAAACCGCAAATCAAGCTAAACCAAATACTACGATCAACAAACTTGGTCAGTAGAAGCACTGACCCCAAGCCCCCTTAGGTGTTCTCCAATTTGGGGTAAAGGTCATGTGGGGCAATTAAGTAGACTTCTTGAAAATCTATCAATTTTTGTTTTTGTGGTCACCCGCCTATTACAGAAAGGTACATACTAATCCCGAATTGTTGATAGAAAGCGGGTTGGGGTAGGTTTCATATTGTTGGTGTATCGAGTCCTTCTTTATGGTAGCTTTTTAACCAGTCCTGCAAATTACTTGTTTAGGGTAGTAATTAAAAAACCAAAATACTTGTTTAGGGTAGCAACATCAACCAAGTTCTTGTTTAGGGTAGCAAATCAACCAAATGCTTGGCTTAGGTGTTTTTCCTGCTACCGTGAAAATACCGCATTGGGGACGTTTCTTGAGGCCACACGAGCATGATTCCACTTGGGAATCAAGTGGCCCCCCAGAGTTTACCTTCCAAATTATTAAAACAAGAAAATTAGATCTCACAATTTGTTATGTTTTAATTGAAAAATAATAGAAAATTTGGTGTA
This sequence comes from Ophioderma brevispina, assembly GCA_023653785.1. NCBI lineage: Eukaryota > Metazoa > Echinodermata > Ophiuroidea > Amphilepidida > Ophiodermatidae > Ophioderma > Ophioderma brevispina. The sequence continues at coordinate 4,764 of JAMKCH010043377.1, forward strand.
TGGTTGGCCTTATTAAACAACCATTCACTACAAAGCCAAAATTTAAATTTCTTTCCATGGCATGACAAAGTGGGAATTTTTGGAAGCTCCCAGAAAGTTGGTTTTTGGAGAGGGCATTTTCAATTTGGAGGTTAATTGTGCCTTTTGTACACAAAAACATACACATTTTAGAAACTTTGGCATCTGGCTTCCTGGAAAATTTGTCATTCCCGTTTTCTTCTTTCCCAAAAATAAGTTTGCATATAGTTGTAAATATTTCCTGGAATGTGCCTGATTGTATTTTTGATAATTTATTCCCCACTGAACTGAGACTCAGCAAGGTACAAATTTAAAATTTTGATTTATTAGTTTGGTGGTATGACAAAATATCACTAACAGAAAAAAGTCAAAGATCCAAATACAAACCCTTGTCTTTGACAAATGTTTCTAAGAAAAAAAATGTTTCTTTTCTTCCACTGGCACACACAGTAGTAATGAATTAACCCCACCCCCTGACAACTTCTGTGAACTAAACAACCAATCAGCACATTATGAAAATCATTAAATAACGACCAGCTGGCATACATCTGCAGTCATGAAAGCCATTTTGGCATTTACCCTCGAAATTATTAATTTCCGTGAAAAAGTGTTATTGTCCCACAGCGCCCGTTGGTAGTTGGGTTTTTCTATGGGGGAATGCCAGAAGGCACTTATCAGCATTCCAACTTTTGCGATCTCCCTGATGGAAATGGCTCAACCAGTCATTCATCTGCATTCCAATTTGTGCTCTTTCCCCCCCCCCCCTTGCGGGGTAAATGCCCTCTGGCACTCAATGTCATCCATGTATGTGCAAATGTGTAAGATACAGAAAGCTCTGAGAGTTTTTGCTCAGCCAGCTTCCACATGCAATTGGATATTTGTTTAGTTTTTAAGGGTTAGAGTCCTTTTTTTGTTGTTATTGTTTAAAAAATTATTTTGCCTTCTAGGTACTGCCCATGCTGGCACAAATAGTGTGCTTGGGGTATTTCTGCAATAATCCTGAGAGAACATGCCAAGCATCAGCCTTGGCAGTCCGCGTCTGTATCCTGAGAAGAGTGCACAGTAGTAGTTTATCGGAAGTCATTTTGTTTTTCAACAACTTGTCCAGCCCGGCAACTCCTTGGCCAAAAATAACTGTGACCTTCCAATAAGTGTCCAGTTGGATGGGATTGGGTTAAAAAAGAAACACTGAAATACCACACAAATCATATTTTCCCATTTTAGTGAGAATTTTTGGAGCCAGCAGTTCGCCAAAAATAAGAGTGAATGGTGAAAGGAACAAATATTGAGCAAAGCAAGCAAGAGTCAAGAAAGAAAGTGTGGGAGACTGTGTGGTGTTATTTCTAATCACAAATTGTCATACTCTGTTGTGCCCGATTAATTGTTCAGTATGTTGATTACAGATCGAGATGATTTTTCAAGCATGGCACCCCTCAGGCACAAAGCCAGCCAGGTGCGCCACTTCACACCCTAAAAATTAATTGTGACTTGGCCTTTTCTTTATTTCATAACAAATTTTTTTAAGCAATCACTCTTGTTTGTCCATACATGTCCTTAAGCTTGAAACTGGAAAAGAATGGTCTTTGTCTTTGATACTTTTGTACTGAATATAAAGGTTCTTGTTCCGATTTATGTGTATGTGTTCTCTACTTGATATGAGAAGCCTGGCACTTGCACAGCTCCCCCCATCACGTAAGTACAAGCATGCTGCTATCCTGGGCAGGCCTTGCGGAGCTGGGGGGGACCTTAAGAAAGGCTACCCCAACTATAAGAACAAAGGTGAAACACTGAGAGCGCCCTTGACACATTGTTTCAGCACTTAGTTCTCATACTTGGCAAGCCAGTTCAGAATAACCTAACCTTGATGAACCCTTTCTTTCATCACAAGAAGCAGACACCCTTCCCATCCATTCTGGACCTTTCACTATGGAGGAGCTCATATCTGCCTGAAGAACTGAAGAACACCACGACACCTGGTCCCGACAAATTCCTGCCGTAGTCCCTGGAAGAATCCACAATCCCATGATCAACTGTTAGAATTTGTAATAACACCTCCATGGGAACAAACCAGCTGCCTTTTCAACATCATCATCATTTCTCTAACCAAAGACAAGCCGTACCTCCAACAACCCCAAAACTACAAGGCATTCACTGTCACCACTGGCCTCTAGATCTACAAATCCCGCGCTCAACAGATCAGTCTCCTCACTAGATGCCCCATTCTCAGACGGAACCAGAACGTTTTCGCAAGGCAGATCAACACTACTCAGATACTTGCCCTCAGAAGGATCATAGAAGAGGTTGAGAATTTCCAAGAGAAAAGCTTCAATTGTGTTTGTAGATTTTTCCAAGGCGTTTGACAGTGTTTACAGGGATTGTAATGCTGCATATTCTGGCCAACTACGGTGTCCCAGGAGACTGTCAGGCATTGCCATCATTAGATAACCATATAGGCTTTGTGCATACCTGGATGGGCCCACAAGGATTCCCTAACAAATACTGGAATCCTCCAAGGAGATACTCTTGCTCCCTATCTCTTCGTAGTCGTGGTTGATTACAATCCTCAGACAGAGTCTTGACACATGAACGACAAGGACTCCCATCAAACCCAATCGTTTCCAGACGTCACATGGGCCAGCACCTCACAGACCTTGACTACGCAGATGAATCTAGCTTCTACAGCTGATCTGATATTTGGCGCACAAAGATCTACTAACATCACTGAGAATGCGCGGCAGACAAAGTCGGCCTACATCTAATGCCAAGAAGACGGAATATAATGACTGTCCATGCGGAAGACGATCAACCCAACCTATCTGCACAGCAGATGGTAGCCCACTCAAAGAGGTCAATGACTTCAAGTCATCTAGGGTCCTATGTTGCCGACAGCAGACAGCCTTCCTGTCACGCAAAGGAACAAGCTTGGAATGCCTGCAATAATCTACACCACTTATGGCAATTTCGTATCTCCAATTCAACCAAGCTTGAATTCCTTTAGACCTTTGTAAGAGAGTAATCCTGTTATATTGGATCTGGACCTGGACCATTAAGAAAGAGCTACAGGATAGACTGGATGGCACCTACACACCAAGCTTCTTATGGCGAGTACAAAACCTATCCTGGCGTGCGCCCAAGACCAAAGCACAGATATATGGAGATATCCCTCCAATTTCCACTTCTGTTGCCCACGCGCCGTGCACGATTTGCCCGTCACTGTCATCGTGCGATTGAACAATAGTCCTCAGAGTCACATGTTTGGAAGTGACCATGCCAAAACAGGGGTCCTCGCCCCTTTCAACTACATTTAAGTGATTGCTCGAGACATCCTAGGATTCCATCTGACATCCCAACCTAATGACAACGGACATTTGGCGCTACATGGTTAACAGCATCTCGGTGCGGCCGTTAGATAGATAGACCGTGGGAAACAAACCTGCGGTTTTGATCTCTTAGTGGAGTGGCCTATGTTCTCCAGAGAGTGATTTTATAAGTTCATGTTAATTGTTGGCCACCATTATAAATGTATTCTACTAGGTCTGACTATTCAGAAAAAACGATTTTGCCATTTTTTCCGTTTACCTTTAGTTGACCCTGACACGAGGTCCAAGGTCAAAATGGGCGTACATCGTCCAAAGTAATCGACCTTGGTACAAAATTGTGGTCAAATTTCACAAGTAATATTGCCATCTGATATTTTATTTTGTTACTTGAGCTTTTTGTTTTCTTGTTATTGCAATAAGCTAATTAGAGACATAAATTTGCCTATTCAGACCCCAGTCTGGGTGAGTCCATTCCAAAGCAAGAGTTAGGGCCTCATGTTTTTGCACAATGTTTCATAAGTGAACCCTACAACAACCCATCATACCTTGCTATTAATGCCCTGGCTAATGAAACAAGTTGTTTCATTAAAAGTACAAGAGAAAATGGTATGTAGTCTTATTCTTACCAGCCTTTTTTGTAACACGTTTATACAAGGGGGGGGGGTGGTTACACCCCTCGAATTCGTTATAAAGCACACCGATGCTTATGATATTGATACCAGTGGATATTTTATGGTCCTCCTCTTTCCATTGATACCAAAATAAGTACCAACATACCTAGTATTTGGGGGCGTCATAATTACGTCATGAAGTCATTGTGCTGACAAAATTGGCATGTTCCATAGAAAATGGGCGAAAATTTTCGCTACAAATCGTAGGAGTATCGGATTTTCATGCGGTTTTCAGCTCTAAATGATGGCAAGTGACTAGTTTTACCTAACAGAGAGTTTTAGACCATACTGTGCATAATTATTTTCAAAATTGTACCCTAACATTTTAGGTGGCACCCCCTACCCTTCTACTTTGAAGGCATACCCTGAAGGTGCTACCTTCACATTTTTTTCGCTAATGACCAGAAAGGATAAAAACGTTACCCATAACTTTTTAACGAAAGCCTTTTTGAGCTTTTTACGCACCGGAGCAAAGTTCACTGGGGGGTAAAACCACCCCCCCTTGGTAAGACGAGGGTTAAACCAATCTATGGAATGAATTGTTGTTATAACCGTAAAAAACCACTATTCGCACTACAGAACAAAAGTTAGTGTTTACTAGTTATCTTTTCATTCTCAGCACATGTGGTGATTTTTTAATTATTCTTTCCATCCTGGCCCGAGGGGGGGGGGGGGGGGTTCACTGTTCATTGATAGGAGATATCATGTTGCTACCAAATGAAACACGTAAGGGTATATTTTCAGATTGTGCACGATACTACGTAAACAGGGTGCAAAACCACTAAATCTGAAAAAAGGGTGTACTTTTCACACTTGAATCGGACTTGAACTTACATTAGTGACGATTTGGAAATTTAAACTCCTTTTTAGGGGGTGCGGAACTTGAATGTGGACTTTTTGGCTAAAAGTGCAGACTCACCCCCCTAAAATGTCCTTTTTGAACATCTCATCACTAAAAGGTGGACTTTCTTGTCAAACGTCTCTACACTTTGGACCATTTAGGGACAACTCAACAAATACAGGTGGACCCTTTTGCCCCTTTTGTGGGATTTGTGTGCGTGTGTGTGTGTGTTTGCTGCATGATCTCGGGATATTCCCCATCTCCATACTGCGCCTTTGCCACGTTCATGCCCAAAACTCATAGCTTAGGGTAAATTTTGAATTAGGTTCTGTAACAATAGAATCATACTTAGGGGCTATTGGCCCTGATTAATTGCGCACACTTTATACACTAAGAACCAGAGGAAATATGATCATGTTCAATGAAAACAGAGTTTATCACAGAAAGAAGCTAAATTGAGATAACAGTGTTGTTTAGAACACTTGATACAGTGGTTGTTTAGAACACCTAAAGATTTGTGAACGTAATTGTGTTGAACCAGAATACACATCTCTCAATCTATGGAATAAGTGACAGCAGCCCGGGGACAGCAGTAAAATGTTTTCCATGTTTCTGGCACATTTTTTTATGGAACAAAATCACAATTTTTTGTGGAACAATTTACTAACTGTGTAACACAATTCAGTTACTTAACCATGGGCATAATATCAGCTATATGGGGGATTACTCTCACTTGATCGTGCTTTAGCCCTATTAGACTATTCAGGGTCTATGGATGAAAAGGATACAGCATCATACAAATGAGAGTAATCAAATTTTTGTCTTGCACTTTTTTTACAAAACTGTGTACTAATTTGGTTCCAACCATGGTCATTAATAGCAACTGTAATGATGGGTTGGGTAATGCCTGGGGATTCTTCAACACAATGACCATACGGGACTGGTGCCACAGACAGCAGTCGCATTTTAAGCCTTCTAGTATAGCCATGACCCCCTTTTTTCATCATGCAATTTGGTATGACAATGGTTCGTTTTTCAATATTTTCTCAATCGTAAACCAAAATTTTTGTTGGGAAAATTAGTCAAATTTTCTCAATCTTAAGTAAAATGGTCCACCTTTGGGAAAAAAAGGGCACAATAAATTTGCCATTACACTTTTGGCCTCACTTTGCCTCTCTGGTATCGCTATGGGTCCCTTTTTTTGGCAAAAAACTGGGTATAGGCTATGGGTACTCTATTTCCGGGGCACGTCCCTAACCAACCAAACCTGAGACCCCCCTGGGTATAGGGTGACTAACTTAATCCGCTTTCGACTAGACTATCCAGGGTCTCTGGATGGATCCGCATAATGAAAACATCATACACGTGACTGAGACTAAGATTTACATACTTTTTATTACAACTTTTTGTCTCTGAAGTTGTCGAACGTGGTTATTTCACGTAATACAACGATTCGTTCCACTGGATGTGGTATTGACTACATCGATCATTTTCTCTTGTAGCACATTTTTACAAAACAACGTTCTTTACTTTACTTACCCATGGGTCTTATGCTATAGCAAGAATAATTGGGATTGTGTAGGGTTCATTCTACATTTAAGCAGAGTAGAGTGTTTTCAGATGACTACAATTGTGCACAGAACATGAGGCCTAAACTCTTGCTTTGGACAGGACTGGGCCTGCATAAAGGCAATTTTTAATGCTATTATATTGTCTCTAATTAGGTATTTCATATTACAAGAAAACGAAAGGTCAAATAACAAAAACTATCACTAATACTATTCCTTGTGAAATTTGCCACATTTGGTACCAATCGATAACCTTTGGAAGACGATGTATGACCATTTTGAACCTTTGACCTGTGTCAATGTTAACTAAAGTTCAACAAGAACCAATTGGCAACATCATTTCTGAATAGTCAGACCCGTATATAAATCCGTTTATAGTGTTTGCCAACAATTAACATGAACTTCACCAAATTTTCATAGGCCTCCATCCACTATATAACGCAATAATGCATGTTTGCAAAGCCCTATTCAATACTGTGCTTTTTTGTTTATATCTTGGGAATGAAAGGATTTTGAGGGCTCAATTTCAGGACGACAGTGAGAAAAATACGGCCTTATATGATATCAAAAATCAAAATCGATACTCTTCCGGGTAAACCAAGGGCTCCAAAGCCAATCGGAACAACCACCTTTAACCATTCTTTACAAATGTGACGAAGATTTTGTCAGAAAAATGTTTCTAAGATTGTCATACAAAAAACCATGGGCAAAAAGTATATGGGGAAGCACAATAAAACTCAGACTGGAACATTCAAGTCTAACTTAAAACACTAGTAGTGGGTGGTGGTCAGACTTCGTTTCGGTGGGGGGGGGTGGCAAGTTTTTTTGGGAAAAGTGATATTTTGTGGGACAAAATATTTGTAACCAAGTTTTGTCCCAAATTGCTGAGGTTTTGCCCAATT